>BOPP01000201.1:590268-612790 GCA_017312745.1 Gryllus bimaculatus
ACCCCAACCCCTCTCCCCTACAGCACCCCTCCTCATCACAATCCTTTCACTCTTGTTCAGCGTAAGCTCGGTTATGAGCCACTCTTTGCTTCTCCCTACCCTGCAACGTTCCCTGCCATTCCACCGCTCTCCACTCCTCTTCAGCCAACGGCCCCTCCCTTTGTCCTCACCGCCCATTCCTGCTGCTTCTCACCACCTTCCCATCTCGCTCCATCATCCCCTTTTCGTCGGCCTTCGTCTCCCTCGCTTGCTTCTCCGCCATTCCCCGCGCCGCCCCACCCATTCTCGCTCAATGTAGCCTTCGGGGCCGCGTCGCACCGCTGCGCACAGCATAATGGAAGTTTTTGCAGGCGCTCGACCCTACACCAGACCGCCCCCGCCTGCGCCCACGCAGCCTTCGTGCTCGCGCCACCATATCCGCACAACCCCCGACCTACACACCCCTCTCTCCTCCGTGCAACTCCGTGGTTGCACTATTTCGTGATATTGCCTTTTGATTCGTATGAAGACGCCTTTATTTCTTCAACGCAATCAACATATTAAAGGGTAATCATTGCCATCATTACGTGTATCTGTCTACATTTCGAAAGTTTATTCATATAAATATTTTTGCACGAATATTTAATTTTAACATCTGGGCACTTATACCAGTACAAGTCAACAACACGCATTAGTGTATTACACACCTGCAGAGGTGGCTTAGGGCATCAGCTGATGTCCCTGTAATGTATCTAGAACCGTGGAGTCCCAGCAGTAGCAGGATTTTCGACACATCCGACACAAGTTTCATAGCTAGTTCGAGTTTGTCCGCTGGCTGGAAGGGAATTATAGTGGCTCGCTGTTATAATAGGTAGTTTACCATGGTTTCTTCGATGAACAGCAGTCGAATGCCGGGACACTACCCTAACAAACGAGCCACGGACTGTGCGCGATCTTTCCTTTCTATTCCTTGTTCTATCCTACCCCTTACTCACACTGACATGCACTACACTAGCACACATGCCGGGAGACCGGTCAGAAAATCGGAAAACCTTGCTTGCTGACGGTAGGTCGGTGCCGTATCTCATCTTCCAGCGCGAGAACTCGCGATAAAAAGCATGTACTACACTTACTGGACAAATGACCTTAGCACTTGACGCCCCTGGAATCACTAATCAAACCATCAAAAACATATGCTTTACATATCTCTTCTTGACTCTCATCAAAACGCCATTTACGTATTATTCCTTCGCACACCACCCGTCACTGTGCCACGTACATTTTACTCATATGACATCGCAGTCCACACAATTGTGCCGGCATCACTGTACCAATGCACAAGGCACCTCCACGTTTGCAATGCAATGTGCAATGTTTGTTCCCACTGTTGTTCTCCAACTCACGCCAACAATGCCAGATTCTCCTACTGTCTTCCATTCTCTCTCTTACACACA
This sequence comes from Gryllus bimaculatus, assembly GCA_017312745.1. NCBI lineage: Eukaryota > Metazoa > Arthropoda > Insecta > Orthoptera > Gryllidae > Gryllus > Gryllus bimaculatus. The sequence goes on from BOPP01000201.1 coordinate 591,702, forward strand.
CGCATTGATGGATGGTAGTATATAAATACACAACTGAAAACATGCATGTTTTTGAAGATATTCAAACCAAGAGCCATTGTGGAATGCGTTTGTGGGTGCAGATACCCCAAGTCCCGGTGACAAGCCGTCAGAGAGCGTTTTTTGTGTCCATCATTGTCCCACTATCCCGATTGCCCCATAACTTCTAAACTTCCACCGAATCTGCATACTGCTCACAGCCACCACTCGAACCTCCTCTATCTCCCCACAACGCTCTACCTTAACTCTTTGCTTTCCCACGTTCCACAACTCCCCCTTCCCTTTACATCCCCTGCCCCTCGACATGCCCCCCACCCCTCCGCCCGCTTTGCCGTTCTCCGCCGGTGCCTGCCAAAGCCAAGCCGCCCCCGGAATTTTCTGCTCGGTTATTGAACGAACAATTTTCAATTTACGGTTTATTACTCAATAATGAGAAGCGGGACCTCGTAATTGGAGACTTTACCTAATACTGCAAATGAATGTTGTATAATTAACGGTGCATTATGTTAACTAAGAAAGGCAGTTTCACTAGTTTGCTGCTTTCACGTTAATTTATAACTTATTCGTTCAGATGCGATAAGCTTATGAAATGATTATTCTATTTAACTGGAAATGGATTCGGCAATTACATCGCAATTATACATTTAGTAATAGAGAGAGCTTTACCCTATTACAGGCGTTCCCACTCTGTGTGAGGACTTTATCGTGATTAATAACAGCGAGGCATTCGAGGTTGGCGCGGACGTTTGTGGAATAACGGATTAAGCGGAGGTGGCCGGACGAGCGAGCGGGTGTAGATGGATGTGGGGGTCGCTGGGGAGGGGGGAGAGGAAAAATGGGAAGGGGTGGAGAGGAGGCAGAAAAGGGGAAAGGGGAGCAGAACCTGACCAGGTACGGGTGGTGGGTGGAAAGGAGAACAAGGGGAGGGGTGCGGGTGGTGCGGGATGAAACCCAGAACGGGTGAAGTTGAAGCGTTGACGATGGAAGGGGAATGGAAGTGAAAGGAGAGGACGGAGAGGAAGCTAAAAAGGTGTGCAGAGCCTGGCTAGGAACGGGTGGTGGGTGGGAAGGAGCAGAAGGGAAGGGACGAGGGTGGTGCGGGGATGAGACGCAGAACGAGTGGAGGGGAAGCGTTGAGGGTGGAGGGGAAGCGTTGAGGGTGGAGGGGAGGAAGAGTGGTTTTGAAGGTGGGGGATGGGAAAGGGAAAGAAAAATAAAACGTGCCAGATAAAAACACGGCCAAGTGGGCTCGTTGCTGACAAAATGAATGGGAATAATCGAAGGGCGCCCATCGCAGGCTAACGGCCTCCGCGCACGAGACGGCGCTTGCGGCCACGCGAGGGCACTCCAGGGCAGCGCACCGCAGCGGCCCGCGCTCTCCGCACGGACTCGCTATTATTAGGTCGTTTGGGTACCAAACGATGGGCGATGCCATTAATTGAATGATTCTTCCCCCTGAAAAAAATTCAGGAGTAAAATAGTAAGCAAGGGAAACAAAATTAACGGTATCAAAATATTTTTTTTCGACGTACGTTAGCCTGTGAGGTTATTTGGCAGAAGGTTAAGAATATAAAAAAAAGTATAAGTTTGAGGATTAAAGGAGGGGGGGAATATAGCTAATGGATCATATAGCTGCTCTGATCGATAGTTTTAAGTGGTTTCTCCGATCAACAACAGGCGAATGCCGGAGCAGTACCTTTGCAAACGGGCCTTGGAGCGCGCGCCACCTTTAATTCTTATTCTTTCTTTTATCCTCACCCATTTCTTAACCAAATACATGCACTATACTGTCATACATGTTGGGAGATCAGTGGGAATACCTGTCCTTCAATTTAAATGGTGGGTCCCCACAAAGGCATGAGCTGGAAAGAGAAGGGTACGCTGTCAGTCAATGAGGACCTTGTATTTCTAAAATATAAGACATTACGAAGCTCTGGACTGGATGACAGTGTCCCCCTCTCTCTTCTTGCTCTGACTTTGAAGGGGCACTACTAGTATGATTAAATACAGACCATACAACTAGTCCCAGTTGGGGCGGCTCACCGTTGGTGGGGAAAACCTGATTTTGGAAAACTCCGCCAGCCATCGAGTCTGTTGGCGCCGGACCTCACCATCAAGTGCGGGGAGATCTCCACCACATCCCGCGACAAAAACACGCACTCCACTTAAGGGACTACTGACCTTAGCAATTGACGCACTCGGAATCGCTAATCTATCAGTCAATCAAAAGCAAATCCACAGTACTGAAAACTGGATCTCGGAGCTCCAGTGTGGTTGTGTGACTGAAAGAGATGCTTCTACCCAAACAGTTGGCGTTGAATTGAAAACCTGCTGGGAGTATCTAGCAGCATAGCGAGAAAACTCTCCTGGAAACCATACCCCATAATGATTATGCTCTTCTTTTATTAGAATCCGTCCTGTTTATTAAATTACGTATTTATCGAACAGTTTCGAAGTATTGAATTTTATGAATGAGCCTTCAAAACACATGAAACAATGAGATAATAAACGTTTCATTGAAAGGATGGTTTAACTCAGACAAGGAATAATAATTAATGAATCAATAAATGAACAATACCCAGGATGTATCAGATATAATATACCAAGGCCGAAACAATAGACTGGGGGGTTTTCGTTGAACACTTTAAAATTAGATAGGTTCGTTTCTCGGGCTAACCTGGAGAAAATATGGTCTAAAAAGAATAAAATTTACAATATCGGTTTAATGAACCAGGTGCTGCAAATGCTGAGTGATTAACAGGTCAATTATATTCGTTATTTGAACAATAATAAATCAAAGTTTGATTTCGCAACCGTTTGCATTTTGATGAATGTCTTATTGGTGTCCACCGGAAACTTTTTGATTAAATTTTCAACAATCGTCAAAAACGAATGTTATTTTAACACAATAAAATACATTTGAAGGAGTGAACGTGTAGACCAATGGCATCAAGGGTTAGGTTGGTTTGGTTGCAAGATGAGTGAGTGGGCGATCTGGTGGGGTACCGCGGAACAATAAAAGCGAGTGAAATGCGCCAAGTTTTCAGACTCAAATGCTACTCAAGTGGCGTGTTAAGTAGTAATGGGAAAACCTAAATTTTAAAATCCTATAGGTAAAGAAGATATTAAAAACTCGAAACAATGAACTAATGCAACAAGACTGCAGATTAGAACATCTTTCTCATGCATGTATTTATAGTTGAAATTCCTCTTTTTCCATTTCGTTTATTCAGAAACATATTTTATTGTAGTTCGTCAATATAGAATCTACTTCCATTACTTTTTGTATTGTGCTCGAATTGCTGTTGAGGACAGACGTATGAGATCTTAGCTGCCAATTTGTATGTTTTTATTCGAAAGTAAATCTTAGTCTTGATTTATGTTCTGTACGGCTATACAATAAATGAGACGTAGCACAAACAACATTTACATTTGCTGGTAGTCTCATTGAAAAATACACAATCATTGCCAGGTCGAAAACAATAAATCTTCGGGGTACAGCGGTCCGCTGCCCACTCTAATCACGGTCTGCACCACGCTTTCACAAGGACCCTCGTTCCTTCGTCAATCCCGGAAGAGCCGCGGGCCTAAACCGGCCTCGCCCGCCATCGCTCTCATCCTAATGGAGGAAACCCCGTTTAGTTCGATTTATTTAGTCGTGCACTTGACGTAAATCAGCTATGGCGGTTTCATCCAATGAAGGGCTTATGTGCCTCTACAGTGACGTCACTGTGGGGACGTTCAAGCTCCCGATTGAATGAAACCGTGAACAGCTGATTTACATCAAGTGCACGGACAAATAAATCCTAGTGAAGTCTCGCCAGGATATATGAGAGGAGTGTGTCCTCCTTAGGGTGTGCGCCTTCCACGCGCCGCTGCCTCGCCGTGACGTCAGAGTCGACGCCTTCCGCCGCTTGATCACCGTCTCGCCTCTGTCGGGGAAAAGATGAACCTCTCCACTTGTAGTGTAGCTAACACCACAAGATATATATAATATATAATATATATTAATATAATTAATATATATATATAATATATAATATATATATATTAATTTCAGGTGGTAGGCTCTGTCCAAACATTTAAATATTAACTGGTCTCGGTAGAGATCAGTGGAAAGTGATGCTCCTAAGCGATAGGTGCGAAGGCGAGGGGCAACGAAGCGTAAATATGATGGGGTCAAAAAATGTATTCAGCGAACGAGTAACGCAGGATTACCCTCCGAGTTTGCTATAGTAGTCATCGGTAATCGAAAGCACGCAACTTAGTGGAAAAAAGTGTGTTACACGCCAAAGGAGAAGACTGATGAATCGTCTCGTTTTCCAAATTGATTTGGTTACGTAAAACCTGTCTGGCGAATGGGAACAAAGGCGAAATGTCAAAGCAATTTTTAAACAGCATTCTGACATGAGCGTCTCGCTCTAAAACATGAAATCAACTATGAAATTAATCAGTAATAAAAAGTCAATTTGTTTTTGTAATGATAATTCATTTGCAAGAGAAAGCTCTGCAAACTTAGTATACCGGAGAAATTTGAGAATGTCAGAGAACAAGCGGGATGTAATGGAGTGGGGGAATGGGAGAGTGGTGGAATGGGAGAGTGGCTGATGGGGGGGAAATGGAGAGTGGGTGGAATGGGGAGGGATGGTGGGAATGGAGGGAGGGGAATGGGAGGGGAGTGGTGGAAGGGAGGTGGTGGAAGGGAGGGGAGTGGTGAAAGGGGAGGGATGGTGAAGGAGGGAGTGGTGAATGGGAGGGAGGGGTGGAAAGGGCGAGGGAGTGGTGGAAGCGGAGGGAGGGTGAAGGGAGAGTGGGTGAAGGGGAGGGTGAGGGGGAAGGGGAGCGGAGTGGTTGACGAAGGGGAGGAGGGTGGAAGGGGGAGGAGTGGGTGCGAAGAGGCGCATGGTGGAAGGGGAGGCGAGTGGTGAGGGAGCAGTGGTGCAAGGGAGGCAGTGGGTGGAAGGGGAGGCGAGTTGGAAGGGGAGCGAGTGGGTGGAAGGGGAGGCGAGTGGGTGGAAGGGGAGGCGAGTGGTGAAGGGGAGGCGAGTGGTGGAAGGGGAGCGGTGGGTGAGGCGAGGCGAGTGGTGGAAGGGGAGGCGAGTGGGTGATTGGGAGGATCGAAAAAGGGAGAGTGAATGAGTGAGCAAGCCTTCGAGACGCAGAGCGAGTGAGAGCCAGCGTGGGCGCGTGCCACGAAGGCAGGAGGGGGGACGGGCCGGTGCAGCAGCTCCCCGGAGGCTTATGAAAGGCGGGTCAGGGCGTGACCTTTGCGGTGGCCGCTGCGCCGCCTGCGTCCCGCCGCCCTTGGCCCTCCGGTTGGTGGAAGGGCCCTAGCGGCGCACTGGAGGCAGAGGCGTTGGGAAGACCGGCCCAGGGGGGTTGCGGGAATGGGGCAACTTTCGACACCGCGTTGAATCTTCCAAGTCACCGAGGTATGCTTTTACGTAGCCTGGGGGAATAAAAATACAAGAAAAATCAATTTAATTCTCCATACTCTTAATATTATGATGATTATATTTTCGGAAATTTTTGAAGCTTCTAATTACGAAAATCGATATAGATATTTTGAAGAGATTGAAACATTATTTTGTTTGCAACATAAGAAAATCACTGGAAGTAGATTCATTACTTCATTCTAGTACTCGAAGAAAATTTATAACTCACAAACCTTGTGGAGAACGGTTGCCAGGAGGTTTAGGGTTGACCCCTGTAGCTGCAACCTTTAAGGTGATTGCTAGGTAACTTTCTATTCTTAAAGGGTTACAAATTCTAATCAAGTCTGCCTTTGAAAAAAATGAATATTGAGCAATAGGTTTTACTGTTAGCATTTTAACATTATATTTCGCCAATATAAATGCGTATTTTACGAAGCACAGGTGGAAGTTGAAATAAACATTTGAAGCAAGAACCTCATCCAACTTATAATTATTACAATACATATTATAAATGCTTTGAAAATAATCAATCTGACCAGACGTAACGCTCTTGACTTTAATTGCAAAAAAATCATCATAACCAGTACCTACATTTTTATACAAGTTTGTTTATTATTTTACGATCTATTGAACTGACCATAATATATTTTTACAGTGCATCTGAAATGTATTAATATGTAATATGCATCAGTCCATTGTACGTAAATGAAGGTAGATTTTGGCGAAGGACCAAATGAGATGGAAGAGAACATTACCATGATAATGATTGTCATCATCATTATGATGCGTGCTGTGCTGCTGTATAGCAAGACCGAAAGTCGATATTATATTCATTACATTGGTGGTCTTTGGTGACTTCACCACAACCGTAGGAATGAACGTTTCTTATGTACTGTCATAAAAGACACTGAAAGCAATGCATTTATAACGAGTTTTAAAACGATCATGCTATTTATCGGGCATTCTTTATATACTGTTACTCAATATTAATTTCATCATCAGTGTCATTACATCTGAGTAAACTTAACGAACATCTTTGAAAGCATGCACATTTATGTTGTTGTTTGTTCTGTGGTCCGTTATACGTAAACATTCTTAGGAGAAGATCACCGCCACCTCCCGAGAGAAAACTAAACAGTTAATGACCTTAGCAGTTGACGCTCACGAAATCACTAGCAATCAATCACTCCACCGCGCGCGGTGATGGTGTAACGGTTAGAGTATCGGACTGTTGTACCCAAGTTTGGCTCAACGGGTTCAAACCCGATTGAAGACGTGAATTGTTAAGGGCGAAAACGTACGCCTTTCTTCGGAGGGGAACTAAAGCCGACTGTTATAAGTTAGTAGATTTACTTGCATTTAAAATATCCTCAAGACTAAATGACGCCTCTGAGCTAAATTCAAATTGCCTCTTTCTCGCCCAAGAAATAATTCCTTTCTCTGCTGGTTGGTGAAAGGAGCATAGAGAAACTTGCGTGGTCAGTCGGAAGAGCAGGCCTCATGGCCTGAGCCTCGCTACGTAAAATAAGGCATTAATTCAAATCAGTTCAATTCAATTCAATTCAATGGATGAACACCAGGCACATTCGGAACAGTATCCTAACAAACGGGTAACGGGCGCTCTTTCCTTCCTCTTCCTTCTCCCTTCGTCAGCCCATATTTACACAGGTTCACATGCACTGTTCTAGCACAAATGTTGGGAGTCCAGTTGGGCGCTTGGAACTTGTCGCGTGTTGGGCGGTGTCCCCCCGGTGGGAGATATCTGGTTGGGGGATAATTCTTGCAAGTCGATGTAGGTGTATCGGTGTCTGTCCCCGCCATCCTAGGGGGAAGATCAGTACCCCCTGCCGCAATAAAACATGTACTACACTTACCGTACTAATAACCGTAGGAGATGTCGTGTCCGAAATCACTAATCAATTAGTCAATTAAATATAACGATTCGTTCCAAAAATCTAGACATCAAGACAATAGAGTCTGTGGTATTAAAATCAACTTCCGGCAATTAAGAATATCTGTTCATTAAAAATGCGACCTCCTCTTTTCTTCATTATTCAGAATAATCCAACATAATTTATTACTTACTAATGAAGATGTGTCATCTGAATCATCCACTTCAAAGGACTTTCAATGTTATTTTAAACTCAGACATTTTTTTCTCCAATTTCCTTGCTTCAATTTCTCGGTACTTCTTTTGTTGTTTGTGAAACGTGGTCGCTTTTCTTTCATCCATGAATTTTACCTCTTTAAAACCAACTAGAGTAAATTAATCTTTCGCATTTGTCTTCCAAGGTGGTGAAGTTCCTTTAAGTTTCAATTTTTCGAACACTAAAGAGGAGAAGAAATGCTCAAAATGTAGCAGTAATTGGTAATCTACCATTCATTTTCAGATATGAGCGTAACAAAGGGCATACGGGTACAATCGGTACATAGGCGTGATTGAAAATCTGAGTCTGGTTGTGAACGTTTGTACCCTGTTTGTGTGTGCTCTATTCTCCTGAACCAATTAATTAAATTAAAGTGTAGGGAAACACACTTTAAAGAGGAAAGGATTAAGTAGCTCGCACTGAACCAAAAAAGGATCATTATTATGAGAGTAATATCAATTAATAGAATTAATTCAAAAAGATTCTTGGACCTGAGGAAAGAATATGATATTGAAGAAGAATAAAAATGAAAAGGTATCCAATCGTGCTTAAGAAATAGAGCGCAATAGCATAAAATCTTACATTTCGTTGGCATCTTTTTAGAATGTAATAATCTGCATTGATTAAGTCTTCAGTTAAATCCCCAAAAAACGATGACTACAAATAAATTCAAGAAATTAAGTGAGACCAGTCACGTTGGGATAACTCAGAAAATAATTGTGAGAAAAAGTTTTCGAAAGAAGGACAATGAATTTAAATATATCTCAGATAAATATAGAAGAAGACTTCTTAATGCGAGAGAAAAAAACTCAGAAAAACAATGAAATAATTCAAAAATGAGAACAAATACGAGAAAGCAAAGAGTAATGTAATGATCATTACTCCTTGGAGTTCATTTCGTAGGGGCGGGAGTCGGCAGCGATGGCGGGAGTCGGGAGCGATGGCGGGAGTCGGGAGCGATGACGGGAGTCGGGAGCGATGACGGGAGTCGGGAGCGATGACGGGAGTCGGGAGCGATGACACATGGGTGGACGTGAATGACGGAATATTGTGAATGACGCTTGCTCGGTGCCATTCATGGTCGAATGCTTGCGCAAAGACTGAGAAATGAGCAATTAGAAATTGTTTACAATGAAAGGCAGGAGCTCTATCTTCCGAAATCCTGAGAACTCAGATGGTAGTGGAGTGGTTCGGTCAGAAACCATATTGACGGGATATAGTTATTTTGTTTTAAAAAGTAAGGTGATAAGTATAATAACAGTAAGTTTCTAACTCTTTATTGATAATAAGTAATTGGTCTGTAAGTAGAGGGGATGCTAGAAGCTTTATTGGGCTTTAATATATGGATGATCAATGCTCGTTTTCTATTGTCTGGAATGTCGCTTAATCTTCGGCAGCCATGAATGTAAGTATGGTATACTGTGATTTGTAGAAAAGAAAATTTACGTAATTAAATTTAATAAATAAGTTAACAATAGTTTTCTTGTTTCTTTTTATATCGAAATATAACGGCAGTATTTATTCTATGGATTGTATTTTAACATATTTAATATTGTTAGTATATGCGCAGCTGACCTTTTGACCTTTTAAAAATTTGAAAATAGTGAAATAATTTGGTTTTATAGGACACTGGATTCAATAAATGCAGCCGGTAAAACGGAATTTCCAATTGTACTAGTTGTTTGTGAAATTAATTCGTATAAACAGTATTATAGTTATGAAAGCGACATTTAGTAAAAAGCTAGCGCACAGTAGAGTTTGCTTGTAAATACAATGAAATTAAAATTATATATTATGTTTTACAAATTTAGGTAAAATTTTGATACTAGAAATTCGAAAAATATCACAGATGCCTTTCAAATTAAAATTGTCCTCCCGTATCATAATGTTTACGTTAATTTAACAAAACGAGATTAACAAAAAATTATATTAAATTATTGTATTTTTCACAATATTTCATAATACATGGTAGTTATAATACGGACTTTGAGAAATCAGATAAAAGAGAAGCTACTACACGTCTATTAAGAACAAAACAAACTAAAGGTGGTACATGAGTGCACGTGTACCAAAAAAATGGTGTTTCTTGTTTACGTGATTTTTTGTCTCTAAGACAGGTTTTAATATCAAAGGTTTTGAACGACATCTGGCGAGTATTGCAAATAACACTTGAATTGTCACAGAATCACTTTAAAAAAATCACGGATCTGTTATTTATTCTATATCAGCATAATGTCGCCAATAGCTGTAATTTTATGAAGTATAATTGTAATGTAGAGTCAGATCCAATACATGTAGGGCGTAGAAATATAAGTTATTCTAAAAATAACTTCCCACCCGCAAACCTGCAAAAAGTTGGCAGCTCCACAAACATACGCATACACACACAAGCGCGCGCACACACCCACACTTTTAAGGCGTGTCAGTCTGCCTCCGCAACGGACGGTCAGCATATCAGCCAGCAGCCGTCCGGGTCGGCGTCAGCATCGACAGCCCCTCAGCCGTCAGCCTCTGGGTTCGTACGTGACGCCCAAAGCTTTTGATCTCCGCGAGTGAGTGACAGCTGCGGCGCGGCGCCGCGGAGGCACAGCGCCGGAGTGAAGCGGGGAGCGGCGGGGCGTGGCGGGGACCTGCGAGAAACGCGGAGGCGGTGGATGTGTGGATTTCTCAATGCCGAACTCCAGGGGGGTGTACGGTGGATTTCGTGGCGGTTCGAGAGAACGAGACGGCTGTTTTTATATTTCTGAGGAACGTCAGTCAATGATGAATTTGTGTGATCTTGAAGGTAAGGATTTCGATAAATAATTTATGGACAGACAATTTACATCAACAATTCTTTTTTCATGAGACTCGTCATTTTACTCGCAACAGTTTCGAGGATTGTCCCCATAATCAGGAGGCATTAATCTTTTTGAAAATGGCTGTGGCCTCCGGTTGTAGGCCAGTTAAGAATAAGCATTTTCTTCTCACTTGTTTGTGATGCGGTCGTAATAGTTTGGATAATATATTGATAAAACATTTCTGAATAAAATGGGTAAAAATCAGGTCTGAATAAAGAGCAAATGAAAACAATCACGTCACTTAATAGAAGTCACAAAACACTGCACGCAGATGGCTAAACACGCTATCGGGACTCAAAAGGTCAATTGTCTAAATAAATTATTTATGGGACTCCTTACCTTCCAGATTGAAAAAAAATTATTAAAACATGCTAATTCCAATTCTACAATAATGACGTATTTGCTTCGGCAAGACGAATAAGAGGACCCAAAAACCCAGGGGGTTCAGCATAGCCCGCATGCTTCTTTTCTAAGTGAAGGTACTTGGGATGAATTTCAAGTGGAGATCATAGAAATGTATAGCTTCTGAAAGCAAGTCGCATTTTCTGCAGCTGAGACAATACTCAACTTAACTCTTTTACCCTTAAAACGCTTTCCCTGAAAGAAATTTGTGCTGTAAAGATTTGTGCAGTTACTGCTTTCACTCTTCGTTATTTATGTTTTTTATGCCTTCTCATCTGTAGCTTAACTTAATAAGAGATGCATTAATGAAATAAGAGTTGTTTTTATAACGTACTTGTTTGCTCACACTGATGCTCATATTCTTTGTTTCTTTTCAGGTAAGTTGCCGTCCTCTCCGACATTTCTATATTTCCAATCTTCATGAGCATATCTATATGGTGAGTTGATACTTTCAGAGTAGATTAATAAATGAATGACTTGTTACATATATAAAAGTCTCTCCATTATTCATGGGTCTATTCGAGGTTCATTGAAGTGTATTCTCGTGTGAAATCGCGTCCATTTCAAACTGAGACCTAACCTAAAGAAATAATATTACTATTTTTATGCGAACGGAAACTTAAAAAAAACTATGCAGAATTCCACTATCTGAAAGGTGTTTATGATAACGTTAGATACACAGGAATTCGGATCCAACACTCAGTGAAACCAGTGAAACATACAAAGGGCGGCTGGATGCTATAGAAGCACGAGAAAAGGCTCTGGCTCAGGAGAGCGTTTGAAGGCAGCTAATGTTCCGAAGACAGAGACCTTAGAGCTCGTTGTGTCGACGACCGTGGTGGCAAAAAAAGGGATAACGAGAAGGAAGCCGGGTTATCGTATAGTGCGTTGGCGTGCTTATTTATTTATTTATTTATTTATTTATTTATTTATTTATTTATTTATTTATTTATTTATTTATTTGTTTGTTTGTTTGTTTGTTTGTTTGTTTGTTTGTTTGTTTGTTTGTTTGTTTGTTTGTTGTTTTTTTTATTTTTTATTTGTTTATTTCGCGTATGATAGTCTTTAGGGGAAACAGCCCTTAGGCAGTTGTTCCGCACCCGAATTTTTTGATCCAGGCTTTCTTGGTAGCCTACCCCCAACGCGAGTCTGGGAACCTTTATCGAGCATGCGTACCTGGAGAGACATCCTCTAAATGAGCCTCGTATTCGACTCTCACTTTCTCCGCCAGGTGTGGGTCTCAGTGAACCATATCCGAAGTGTCTGGTTGAGAGAAAGTGAGATCTTGTTAGGGCGGGATGTTGTCGGAGGAATTTAATTTTTCCAGGCATGCCTCTAGGGTTTTTTACATGTCAAAATTGTGTTAATGGCTACTGTGGATATTCCGATTTTCGAAAATCCGGGCACTTCGACCGGGATCCGGAATCAAAGCCAAATAGTCACCACACATGAAAACTACCTTATCGTGACAACTACCTTAACATAAAAACACCACGTTATCCTGGCATGATGTTAAAATTATGCCCTTAAATATCTTTCTCTTTCTTTATTTTCTTCAGGATTCTATTTATATTATTTTAAGAAGAACCAAAAGGGTGTTTGTGGGTGACTATTGCATTTCACGCAGCTTTTAGTTTAAAGAGAAAGCGTGGGCATGACGCGGAGTCGGAGAGAGATCGGGTGCCTCAAGGCGGTGTGCCTCAAGGTGTGCAATTGTGGCGGAGGCGGAAGAACAGAGCCGGCAGACGATGTGGCAGAGGGTACACTGAAGCAGCAGCCGGTGGGTATCGCCGCGGGCTTGAACGAGAGACCCTTCCGAGGGTGACGAGAGAACGGGAGGCCCGGAAATAGCGAAACCAATGCGCTTGGCAAAAAGAGCTGACCTGCTGGAGCTGCAGAAGGAGAGAAGGGATTCGCAACGTAGGAGAGGATGTAGACACTATGAGAAAGTTAGTACAGATGTAGAAAAAAATGAAAGTGTAGTATATTCGTATTGGGGTAGATAATTAAGGAAGGAAGGAAAGGTTAATGGAAATGTTTCAAAATTGAGGCTTAGGGCAACAGCTTAATGGTCTTCCAGTCAAATTTGATTGTGTTTTGGGAGATGGAACTTTCATTCTATGTTACTCCTATCCACCATTGTTGCTATCGATGTTTTCCAAAAGTGTCAAAATTATTAATCGAGAGACGAGGAGTAGACATGGCGAAGAGTGGAACCCTGACGAGGATTGGAACAGTGAAGAGATGATGAACCTTGACGAGGAGCAAAACCGTCGTTGTCGCAGAGAGAAAGGAGGAAAAGGAGAGGAGGGTTTGTTAGAAGCGGACGCTTAATGTTAAAAAAAATCAAATGCAAGGGTGTGCAGGCAGATCGAAGGCAAAGCTAAGATGAGGCACGAGACTAGGTGGCGCTTGTGTGGTGCGTGCGAGGCGCGTGGGCGGCGCGGGAGGATGGCGCTTAGTGGAGACGGCGTGGGGGCGGCGTGGGGGCCGCGCGGGGGCGGCGCGGGGGCGCGCGCGGGGGCGGCGCGGGAGGCAGCGCGGGGGCGGCACGCGGGGGCGCGCGCGGGGGCGGCGCACGCCGGAGCAAGCGCGTGGCAGACCAGCAGCAGCGCGCCGACCGAGCGACGGCGAGCACAGGCAACACGCCGTGGGGCGAAAGCGACGAACACTCGCATCAACAAGCAACGCACGCACAACAAGGGCGGGGCGCGATGAAGGCCCGGCACCGAGGAAAGGTTCTGCACACAGACGAAGGGAACCAAGCAATTGAACCGCACGCACGTCCCGAGGAGGCGCTCGAGCACGGCGCTGCCTGCACGCCGCACGACCACGCCAGCCGCCGCGTGCTGACGCCGCACACCAGAAAAGGAGGGGGGGCCAACGCAGACAAGAGGCAGCGAGAACCAATAAGATATACGATATAGATAGAGAGACGGCGCGCCGCCGCCCGCCGCGCCGCCCGCCGCCCGCCCGCCGACTGGCGGCGACAGCGGAGGCGAGGCGCAGGTGGCCGTGGGAAGCGCCGCACCGCGCGTGCGAGTGACGCGGAGCCCCGCGGTTTTGCCGAGGCGGCGGCCTGTGTTGACAGAGAAATTGCCCCGAAGAAGGAAATCAATAATTCCGACCTCTCTGAGCCACGTGATTTTTAACATATTCGTCAATGTCTCCGGTTCGTTGTAATAGTGAGGGTGCGTTATGCTTGCTAAGTATACGTAAGTGTAGGTATGTGTGATCGCGAGACGTGCAGGTAATCTTCCACTGCTGCTAACGTGATAATTCGCTGTTGAATTCCGTCTGCTTGCAATGTACATTCCAAACGCAAGTATCTCGCCACTCCGCGTGGCATCCTCTCATCTGTGGATATACAACGATACTTAACTGTAATGTGTACACACATTTACTGAACTGTACTGTGTTAATTAAAATAGATCAACGATACAATTTCTTTTAACCTCCGTCATACCTCCCAGAATCTCAGATATCTGTATATTGTTTACTTCGAATTATGCGTGTAGTGGCATCTTATTTTCTGACTAACAATGCTAAACAGTGTTCTTACATGTCCAATAATTAAGTGGGTTTTCTCCTATTCCTTGACTTCCTCTTCGTTCAAATTCGCCATCCTCCTTTTTATTTTTTCGCAATTTCCTTTATCGCACCCACCTGTTTCTTCTCGACGATCCTTCCTGAGTAGTTTGCCCTTTTCTTCTCACCACCACGCTTTACATCCTACAGGCACTAATTATTGGAAGTGGCTTGGCAATCGCAGGAATATTTGCGTCAGTTAGCAGAATACGCGAAATGCCTCTCTCGGTCTCTTTCTCTCGTCTTTCTCTCGTCTCTTTTCTCGGGTCTGCTTTCTCATCGGTTCTCTTTCTCTCGGTTCATCTCTTTCTCACGGTCCCTCTTCTTTCCTCTCGGTCCTCTCTCTTTCTCTCGGGTCTCTCTCATCTCTCGTCCTCCTCTATCTCTCGTCCTCTCTCTTAAATCTTCGTTCGTCCTCTATGCTCTCGTCTCTCTCTATCTCTTCGGGTCTCTTCTATCTCTCGTCTCTCTCTATCTCTCGGTCTCTCTCTATCATCTCGGTCCTCTCTCTATCTCTCGGTCTCTCTCTATCTCTATCTCATCGTCTCTCTCTGTCTCTATCTCTCGGCTCTCTCATCTATCTCTATCTTCGGTCTCTCTCTATCTCTATCTTCTCGGTCTCTCTCTATCTCTATTCTCCGGTCTCTCTCGATCGTCTAATCCTCTCGGTCTCTCCTGCTCTCTATCTCTCGGTCCGTCTCTCTATCTCCTATCTCTCGTCTCTCCTATCTCTATCTTCTCGGTCTCGTCTCTATCTCTATCTCTGTCTCTCTCTATGCTCTATGCTCTCGTCCCTGCGTCTATCTCTACTCTCGTCTCTCTCTATCTTTCCCGGGTTCCCTTCCTCTCTATCTCTATCTCTCGGTTCTCTCTTTTTCTCTCTCTATCTCTATCTCTTCGGTCTCTCTCTATCTCTCGGCTCTCTACCTCTCTCCACCCCACTGCCTCCCATTACCCGTGCCCGATTCCACCTGTCTGTCATCCGGCCGTTCCCGCCCCTGCCATCCACATAGGCCCCATGGACGGTGGAGGGGGGCGCCCCGGGCGGTGAGCAAGCAGCAGCAGCAGGGTGGAGGAGCGGCAAGCGCCGGGGTTTGGATGATGAGGGGAGGGGGCGGTGGCCGACATGGCGCCGGGAACGCCTCGGGCGGTACACCGGCTCACCCGGCCTCACCGGGCCGAGCTCCCCACACCGCGCGGGAGGTAGGCAAAGCAGTAGCGACCCGCGGCGAGGAGGCTGCCCAGACGAGATTTGGCGTCAGGGTGGCCGAATGGCAACCTTTAAGGGCTCACGTTTAAAACGGAAAGTTGTAGGAGCTTTGATAACAAAAATAAGATTCCTAGACAACACTATATTTTTGCTCATTATGTGGCAAGCATTAACATATCCAATAGTCACTTAAGGTGCATATTTGTTGCTAAATTCTGTTGGTGAATAAATATATTAAAAACTATTAACAAATAATATTTACAAATATGTTATATAACTAAATAACTAAATAGAGAATTGAATATGTTTGTATCAAAATATTTATGAAATAATGATTAAAATCTTTCCAATCACAATTCAATTTTGCTGCTTAATAGAGAACTTCCAAGTAAGTCCCAAAACGTAATGTTGAAATAAGTGCATTTCTTTTCCTTTTATACGTATAAATTCGTTAATTTTTTCCTAGTTTATTTGTGCGCGAGTTAGCAGACATTTTCAAAGTACTCATGGTGCTAGTATTACAGTTAATATACGGGATACTGAGATCTAATTGGTAAAAATTTCATGAGTGAAAAATCATTCGTATTTTATTTTTTCTCAAGTTAAAGTACACAACGGAAAAATGTAAGATGTATTACAAACTTCTACAATATATTACAATATTCGTTTACAGATTTTTAGTAAAAAACCTTCCTTACGAGTTTATACAAAATTCAGAAATAAAATATATTTCCCCATATTATTTACTAATAAAGTAGGGGAATTGAAGCATTTGAATCCCTGAGAATTATTAACGCTTTATTGCAATTTTTTGTATACAAAGATAAAGTTTTATTTTATTTGTTCACTTAGTTACAAGCCTTCTGTTTGGGTTTTATTCTAATGAATAATATGATGAAGAATGATAAACACACAATAAAAATAACTTATAAGAATAACAGTAAAACAATTTCTATTAGAAAATTATTGCTAACAAATTATAAAATTGTAGAAAAGTTAAGATGACTATACAAATACTGTTCGGTACTGTGGCACATACTATTGTACAATAAGTGCCTCGCAAAATAATACGTTTTTTCTTGCGGGCGTACTTGAATATAAGAAATCATTTTAAAAGGTACAAATAATATTAGCCACTGCGTTAATAGGTTTCGCACACTCCGACAGCCGTAGAGCCTTATCGCAGCCAATGCGACGGCGCGGTGCTTTGTGGCTGGCGCGCGGCCGGCTGGGCCACCCGGCACTCGGCGAAGTCCCCTTCCACGCGCCAGTGCGCGGGCGCCGGCCCGCGCTGCCCCTGCATCGGCACGCCACCCGCACGACTCGCTCGCGCCGCAGCTGCCGCGCGGCTGTTGCTGCCGGCGCGACCGCGGCGCACAGTGGACGGAAAGGCGCGCAACGCGGTGTTGTTTCCCGGGACAAGCCGTTCCTGTTATACGGCCGCGACTGCATGTGCCCGATCCAATGCATACGGAATGTGGTTTCGGAGGTGTACGAAAAGTTAGGATGGCAATACAAATACCATTCGAAATTGTGCCGCAAACTATTTTAGAATAAATGCATCGCAAAATACTACTTTTTTTTTCGGGCGTACGTCAATATAAGAAATTATGTTAACGGGCATATATAATATTATGCAATATTAGCCACTGCGTTATTGGGTTTGGTCGTTTGTTTTTTGCATATCCCGATGGTCGTAGAGCTATATCGCAGCTTCCGTCCGCCAAAGTGATGGCGCGGTGTGGGAATAACGGCGTGGGTGGTACAACTGTTTGCGTATCGGGCTGTGATACCCAAGTTCGCGGGTTCAAGCCAGAACGAAGGAGCGAATTTTTAAGGGCGAACGATCCTTCTTAAGTCTTTGTCGTGGAGGGTGGAGTATACCCAGCTGTGTTGTTGTATATTTCGTATTGTGTGTATATTTCCGTGTCGTATATTTACTGCACGTAAAAGATCCTCACGCTTAAAGGAAGCGAATTGAAATCGCTTGTATTCGTCGCCCGAGTAGTAGGTAGATGGTGAGGGAACGTAGCGAGATTTACGTAATGTGGCAGAAAGTGGACACGGTGGCCTGAGTCTGGCCACGTTGAATAAGGCGAATATTGATTGAATGGTTGAATGAATTAATTAATGAATAAATGTTGGCCAATTGCTCCTAGTGTGCGGAAAAGGGAAGAGAATAGACGGCGCAAAGGAGGGAATTGAAATGACATAATGAAGTGACCGGTTGGGTTTAGTTCAGAGTTATCTTTGCATCTGTTTCTGCTGCGTCTCTGACCTGGAGGGTCTGACTCGTAGTCTTCGATTTCCAAAAGTGGCGCTCATTAATTAAAATCTAACTTGAATTGAAATCAAATGAAAGTCAGTGAGGCTGCCTAAAAATAGTCTACAACACATGTAGTAAACGTGATATTATTATTTTATATTACTAATACGTCACTCGGTCTACGGGTCTCGTGTCGTGCCATTTCCTACTTGCAAAATAAAATCACACTTTTACTATTCGTATCATAAACAATCATTATTTCATCGATATATTTTTGTCCCTCTTTTCTGCAATCCTGCTCCATCGTGTGACCACGGGTGGTGGTCGAGGCAGCGAGCGGCTCAACACGTCCGCACCCATCCTCGTCCTCGCCTCCTGGCCGACTAGCGGGCCCATTTCTGCGGCCTCGCACGTACCCATGCAGGCAGGACACTTGCCCGCGAGCGCGCTCACGCTTGCATCCCTGGCGCCCGCCGCCCGCCGCCCGCCGCCCGCGCCCGCCGCCCGCCGCACGCCGCCCGCCGCCAGCCCGCCCACTGCCACTGCCCACGCGCCCACGCCGTCACCGCCCACCGCCCACCGGCCCCCCCACCCCCCACCCCCCACAGCGCCGCTCTTGCTCGGGACTACACGCGGCGGCGCCGTCGCGTGGCGTGCGGCCTCCGGCCACGCCCCCTGCAGGGAGGTGGCCCCGCGACTTGAGACAGGGCTGGAAACGAAAAAAGTGTTTTCAGTCATTATCAACGGGCTATGAAATCAGTCGTGTGAATTTATTTTATTATTATTATTTTACAATTCGCTAATTGTTAATTTTTTCTGACTTTAAATAAAAATTTAATGTTTTGTATTTTTGGTTGAGGAATTAGTACCAGAAATAGTTATAAAAACATTTAAGATGTATATGCTCATCGTGAGATGTGCAATATAATATATCGCACCTCCAATAGAAGAGTGACAGAAGTGCGAACTTCTGATTTCTCAGAATCGTTATACATTGTATCAAATATTCACCTTTTAGCGGACAGTAATTGAACTAATTCAAAATCAACTTCAGAATAGTACTAGCAGTACCTCTTGGTAACCTCTTATCAGCTTTTTGCTGAAAAATGACGATTTCGCACTTGTCACTTTTCTATTGGAGGTGCGATATTATAATTTATAATCACTTTGAATATATATTCAAAATGATTATAAATTAATCAGTTTATTATAAGAAAAAAACAGAGGTGACATACCACCTCTACCTGACACATCTTTTTCTGTTACCATTTCCATTTGTCCATTTTATATTTTACTAGTTCTGCAGTATTTTTGCCGTATTATGTTCTGTTCTTTTGAAATACTTATGTGGCCCGATAAAAAACTTTATTTTTATTTCGAAATAGTTTACAACCCCTGCTACGTACTTTGTCATCCTCAGCTATCTCATAACGTTTTGTGTACATCTCTTATCTTCTTAACTTCTCCTCGCCCCTGTATCTACTTATCTTCTCCTTGTCTCTGTATTGTTTCCACGAGAAATCCTGGGTACCCTTTTGTACAGTTGACGCTATTTGTGGGCCTCGTGCCCTGGCCATCCTCTGTCCTGCGACCAACCACCGCGCGGCCGCCTTCGCGAGGGCAGAGGGCGCTGTGCGGTTCGACGTGTTGGCCGCCGTGGGACGGTTCCCAGCATGCATTTCGGAATGATTGAGCCACAACTTCATCTAAGTTTGCGGTGAACTTTGATGGATTCCGTAGAACGCGGCGCAGGTGGAACTGGCCGCTGCGGTGGAGGCGGCGGAGATGGAAGGGGGATATTGATGGAAGATACGGTACAAGAAGCAGAATCGATTGTGCTGAAAGTGTATGTGTGGGTGTGGGTGGGGAGAATATTTCGGCGAGGCGTGTAATATGAAAGTTGTTGAAATACCCATACGATTGAAATAGTTGTCATGTCTTGCCAGTTGAATGTTGCAGTGGTAATGTTGGAGGTGAACGCTTATAAGAGATTTCAGTGTAAGATAAGGGATAACAGAAAACTATGAGGAACTCACATGTGTTTTTTAACAAAAGAAAAGGAATGATGTTGCTTTGCGCATCTATTTGCGTGGGCTTGAATGGGAACAGAAGGAAATGAGAAAAAACAGGAGTTGCGTTGCAATTAATAAGATTGGGTTGGAATGAAATATATTTTCTTTAAATTATGTCACGTAATGGTGCCAACATTGATGGTTATATGGCTGGTCTAAATAAACTAGCTGTGTTATTCACTAAACATTTTCTCAATGAAGTTTTCTTTCTCCGAGAAAGGAGAATATTAGATGAGAAAAGACCTTTGGTGGACAGAGTTACAATAATAGAAATGTGTGGTTAATTTTCACGGTAAAACCTCCGAAGTTACTTATTCGGTGTCGAAAATAGTGTCTGCTCGCGAAACTCATCACGCGGAAACGGTGGCAGGGGAAAACAAACGAGAGCAGACGGGGGCAAGAAGGAAACATGAGTATTATGAAGCTTCTTAATTAGTCTTAGAAAAACATAATTCATATAAAAATTCACATTTGAGACGAAAGCAGAAGAGGTCTATTGGAAGTGAATGCAAACATAAAACAGGCTAGGTAGAACGATGGTAACGGAGCAAAGAGCTAGTGATATAGTGATATGTGAGTTCGGCTAAGAAATGCATGAGACATGCGACTAGGGCGGGTGTTATAGTGCCATAAGGCAGGAAATTAGTATATAGCCAATTTCGGAATTTAGAAGATGTGTTCAGAAGGCAAGAGCCAAGAGAGGCGGTTAATGTGGAGGGTACCCAAGGTTTCCTATTACGAATCCTATTATGATCGTTACTTCTATTATGAATTAAATACTTACTTCCATGGCAATACCTCGAATGAGCGAATGGATCATTTGCTGACTAGTGCATAAATAAACAAAAAACGAAGAAAATTAGCAATCTGTGGAATACCGCCACCATCATGTTTTTACCACTACGAAATCCACTTGGAACGGGCTTTGGGTCCCGGTTCCCAGAGGTGGAAAGTTATCTCACTAGCAGCTTAACTTCGGAATTTCGGTAACAGTATTATGATTCTAGAAGGGACATCTATAGAAATACCTCGATTGAATGAATGATTGATACATGAATCATCTGATAAATAGGTAGTTAATAAAGATGAGAGGGAACTTATCGCCTACGTA
>BOPP01000201.1:623565-649869 GCA_017312745.1 Gryllus bimaculatus
CATCTTTTGCTATATAGTTAACCTGAGTTACGAAACAGAAATCATGGCGAAAGCTTCCACGTCGAAGGCTTCCACTGTAATTCGCATAAATACATTTCACACGAGGCAGCTTTGCACTGGTCGTTAAGCCTTTCTGCGCTTAAAGCTTTTAAACGTTTTGAAAGCAGAATTAGATTGTTTCCGCGTGAACCACCGGACGTGCGTCCTGGCGGTTGTCGCTGAGACAATGCGTCAGTAGCTTCCGCAAGTTTACGAAAAGGAAGCCAGGCCAGAGGAACACTTCTAGAAAAGCTTAGATAAGTCGCGAGAAGAGCGGTGGCAGAGCACTACGCTGACCGGCACTTCAGCAATTAGCGTGAATTACACCATCGAATACAATAATATTCTAGTTTCACCCTTGCATGATAGAGTGCTGGGTATAAATTGAGAAAAATATATCTTGTATTATAGAAATTATAAAAATAATTACCCGTAATTTCGGTATTATAGAAATAATTACCGAAAATGTATTATAGGTAATTATTAAATGTTGGTGCGAACATGAGTTGACGTTGCCTTTTTAATACAGGTTTGACTAAAAAGCATAAGTTCAGAGTTCTTCAAAAAGAAACTGGTTGACAAAAATATGTCATTTAATGACTAGTGAAATGATGAATAGATAATATGTCATCATTAAGAGTTACCGACAACGCTGCATAAGTCTGCGGGTGGTGGAAGGAAGAAGCCGAAATGAAGGGCCGGGGGCCGGATTAGAAGCTCGGGTCTCCGCCGCTGGCGCAAAGATGATGCAAAGCTAACGCTGCTGTCAGGATTTGACACCGTTATGGCTCATGCTTGTGCCCGTTCAGTTGAATGGACTCGGAATCAGTTCTAGCCCTACTATATGCGTGGGATACGTCAAGCAGAAGGCTGAGGATAAGAAGAACGATCGGAAGAAAGATAGATGGTGAGTGAAGATGTGTATTAATAGTCTTTGTCGGTCACATGCGTCTTTAACCCTTGTTAACACGCAACCCTATAAGTTTGTAAAGTTGTACCTGTAGGTTAAGAAATTAAAAATCCTTAGCAACAGGTTTTAACATCCTTAGTAACCTAAATAAACAACCACCCATTCATCGCAAGTCAACATTATTACGAAAAAATAACATGGTAATTTACAAGACAAATAGTAATCAAAGAAACGCAAATTTTAAATTCTTTGTATGCCTTCTCGTATCTTGTTTTAGATTTTTCAAGGATTAAATCTCGCGTGGCATCCAAAACGTCTTAAGGAACAGACACATTTTCAGCGTTCTTCTTTCTCGAGCCTGGGTATACACCACCACTGCCGCTTCCTCTGCCTCCGCCAATCCCGAAGCCTCCGCTACCGCCGCCGCTGTCATTGCTGCAATAGCAATTGTTCAACATGGCAATTACGAAATGAGAGAACAAATGAAGGTACACGAGAGTGCACCTTCGCGCCCATCTTTGGTACCTATGTGAGTTATTCAAGTAGGAATAAATATATTTGCAAGATGTAAGGATATCTATCGATCGATCGATCGATCGATCGATCTATATCTATCTTCTCATACGTCGTCGTTGTTTTACGATGTCTCCTTCTCCACCGCCATGTTCGCTGTCTCTTCTTCCTTCGTCAACTTCTTTTAGCGTTTCCGCCTTTACCACCTTCCAACCGCTATCACCACCACCGTTTTCGCCCCCACATATCCATCTCCACCACCTCTGCTTTAGTCGTCTCCGCCTTTCATCTTCTTAACCTAACCCTTCAGATACCTCAAACCTCGTCCATCCCCACCTCCTCTCCCTTCCTAAGACCCAGCTGATGTTGAACGCTGAGTATTAATGAAGTTCTGAACTCCCAGCGCAGTCCCGAACCTCCTGCGGGATCTCTACACAATGCAGTAGAACAACGCCCCACGACCTTTTGTCTGTCCTTCTCTACGCTCTCGCTCTCAAATCCACGCCATCGCCCACCCCACCTCCGATGGTATACTAAGACATCTCCTCCTCAGCACGACCCCGGTTCAGGCAGGAAAAGCGTCGATCACCACGTGATCGTTTCTACCGTCATGCGTTACCCAATGGCAGGGCTGACCTGCAGCTTCATTCGGTAGCGCGTTTGCTTTACACTTCTGAGTAACGGGAATCAATATTTCTGAAGGCGTTGATCACTCTGGTGGTGATCAACAATCAATGTGCTTTGTTCTTTACTCCAGAGTACGGGTGATGAGCTTGATCTCTGATAACGTCTTTGCATTTGACACAGGAGTAATGGGAAGTAAGTCCCATTGTTACTGATCCCGCCGGTAGTGATCACAGATCCGTCTTTCCTAATATGTATTACCCCGTGAGAGGGTAATGAACCAAAACGCTGTGAAGCGGTAATCCGCTCTCGAATAATGGGATTAAAGTTTTGTCGTCACTAATCATCCTGATGGCGGTCACCTGTCCGTCTCTCACTTCATTCATTACCTGAATATTGCGATGGTCACGCGTATTTTAACTTAATGTTTGCTATCGATATTTTTGAGTATTTGACGTTCATATTCCACAAATTTTAGAAGAATAAATAGTTCTCCTGTTGAGTTCGCGAAATATTTCATGTGTTCCCTACATCTCAAGACATTCAATCAGTACTTAACCCTTGATTACAAAGGCCATCTGTACCAAGCGTTTTTACAATGCCGTAGTCTGACAGACTACGTAGGTGAAAATAAAGAAAAACTTAGTTTTAAAATAAAACACTAAAGTTAATCGAACTGAACATGTATGATATGGAGTTTCAAAATACATTTTAAAGATTTTTATAGAAACCACCTACATAACTTGACTCTCCAAGCACACACTTGCAAGATGCTGTACACTCATGGCGTTGAGAAGCGTGTGTAGTAATACCTTGTAATGCGTCCTCTGTTGTGATCGCAGACGTCCCATTATGATTGATAAATGTTGAGAACAAAAATGATACGAGACTCTTTGCAAGATTAATTTTCATATTCATTATTCACATTATAAGTCAATATAGTGCCAAAAATTGATGTAATTGCATCTGGCTGACGTGTGTAGGCGATTGCCGGAAAAAGTGTACACCGGAAGTAAGTACGCGCTCGAGGGTATGTGTATTTCACTGGCTAATCATACAATGAAGGTACCTAAATTTTCAGAAACGGGGAGTGAGGTGATAGGGATGGGAGAAGCTTTCGGCGCTACTAGCGTCATTAGACAGACGATGCCTATGATTGCATACGATTCATTCTACTGTCCTCAACCTCATCATCAAATCCACTTTTATTGATGAATCCATTAATTGTCACAAAATACGTGAACTCTGGAAAGAAATATAAAATCGACTTTGAATGTCTGTAGTCCAATTTTCGCCATCCAAATGAAGTTGGTACTGGATAATGAAGATGAGTAATTTTGTTTATA
This sequence comes from Gryllus bimaculatus, assembly GCA_017312745.1. Lineage (NCBI taxonomy): Eukaryota > Metazoa > Arthropoda > Insecta > Orthoptera > Gryllidae > Gryllus > Gryllus bimaculatus. The sequence goes on from BOPP01000201.1 coordinate 626,998, forward strand.
ATCCACTGTATGCGTCTATGTGCATATTTATGGATATCATTTACTCCCTCCTCTTACTTTTGCCTAGTCACTTGTTTTTTCCTATTTTTGTGACCACGAATTATTATATACAAGCTAAACGTAGCGTCTCCCACGCTTTAAATTGCTTTAAAAATATTTTAATGTTTTGAAAATTTCTACATTGAAATATCTAAATAAAAAGAAACTTAAAATATAAAGTGGTCTGTTTCTTTCATCGTCAAGCGTAGAACGTAAAAAATAATATATTAAGAATTAAAATTAAATACAGAAAATGTGTCAACTTAACTTTTTTTGTCAAATGTTCGGATCTAGTCCAGAATACGGCTTTGGAGAATCTAATCCTATCTCCCGAAAGAGTTATTTTTCTACTGTATTATCACGCGGTGTATTAAAGAAAATATGTAAATTTATAAGCTATTTTGCAACATACTGTTCCATTCTTTTTTCTTATATTTATATTAGAATATAAATATAAGAGAACTATCCCTTTAACACTGTCGTATATGCTTAACATAACAAAATTGCTTTCCCTTCTTAGTGATTCACGCCCTACTCCGCATTTTGTAAACAGCGGCCTCCGGTGTTCAGGGACATGTTACCGCTTGGTCCAGCCTCTGGGGCACGTGGTTTGCGCGGACATCTCTAGATCGCGTCTCAAAAACACATTTATGAAAATTTCTTAGAATCTTCTGGATTAATCCGTAAAAAAATCATTATTTCCCCACCAGGCGATCGATACGCGGCGAATGACATTTCAAACGTCTTGATTGGTGAATGGGAAGTTGCCGAACCGTGAGTGACGGGCGCACGCACGCAGATTACTCAAATACTACAGAAGGATTTGTTTAGATAACTACGGTGTCGGTAATGGAGATATTGCCAACCTTATACTTGTGATGCACAACTCGCGTTCATGAATTTGTTATTCTCTTTACTACGGTATCATTTCTTAATGAATGGATTTGAACAGACTCTCAGAATTCTTCGTACGCCTTGTAACATCACTTTTCGTTGCGCAAATGGGTAAAAACATGTACACAAGACAGAACACAATACATCTGAACTTTTATTTATTCTTGTTTTTAGAACTAGTTACTTTTTATTAGCGTGTACCTCTCACGCGCGTTTCGCCGGTAAAGGACAAATGTTTTCCCTCGTACCAAAGTCCTGAGAGGGACTCTTTCGCCCCGGAGCCGTGAACACGTCGGTTGTCCGACTGGCGAGAAAGGCGGACGTTGTCGCGAGAAGGACAGTAGAAGCCCTGGTGGCCGGTAGGAGCGCTAGCAGCGCAGGGGGAAATGAAGGAAGGGGGCAAGAGAGGCCGGTGAGTGGATTGTGACGTACGCAGCATGTAATCCGGTAGAGAACGAGGATTACGGAAATGGAATTATCCTTCTGAATAATTTGCACGACAGCGAAAAAAGATTAATTGGGTTGGGAGCTCGGTAAATGAATATACATTTCATAATGCCTTTTATAACGCTTATTACGGAAGGATACTTGATTACATGTCTCCTTGGGTGATGTTTTAGCCCTTCACATTTGCGGTTCAGTTGTTTTGTTGATGCCTCAGAGTGTTTTACGTGAAATGTGTGTTTAAGCGTGTAATATTCCGAGGCTTCGGAGAAAACGAGTTGGAAATTCACTTTGTAAATGGAATGATATGGCCATGTGCCGGGCATCAGATCTTCGTGTCATGGTGTAAGAAAGGGAGAAGAGGCAAACTTTTGTCAAGACAAATTTTAAAAAAACTTCCTAGATTCAGGCTCTCAAAGAAGGATCCTTTGATACGAAATATATTAAAGAGAAATGTCACGGAAAATAATGTCATTGTTTGCAAAATAAGTACAAAATTATTGAGTACAGTCATTTTTAAATTTGTCGGGAGCAAAGTATCGTGCTGAAATATGACAATCTGTAGACTATAGTGAAGTCATTCATACTTTTGCAGAGAATATATTCTGTTGTATATTCTTGTAGTTACTACTGTAAATGACGTATGTATTTGTGAGTCTGCAATTCAAATTTAGTAAATCGAAGACACCAAGTCTCGAGCTTTCGACACCTGCAAATATTACTAGGGAGACATACAGTACTCAAAATATGAAATTTAGTCACTTCTTGATAGCTGCTTAAACGAGTATTTTGTACAAATTAGCCTTAGCAATTCCATGGTTGAAATAATCCCATGCATGCCAACGGGCAATTCACCGAAGGCCAGAACTTGAATTGCAATTTTATCGACATTTTGCTATTTTTATAAATTAAGAAATTGATTTAACTTACTATACTCATACTTTACGTTTTCTCATCGATTCTGTATTTGACAAAATCGATCATATTTCTAGGTCCAATAACGTCTCATATATCTTTATGCTTGCTTTATGTTAAATTATATTAAGTTTCAACTTAAAATACTTTCAAGATCTACGTATACTAAATTGTTCACTTTTCATGTGAAAAGTCTCAAATATGTTTCACCCAAGACAATAAAGCTGTGATTGCTCGAGTTTTACCAAACTCTTGCGATAAATTCGATTATATTGTAAACTAAACTATTCATTAATAGTCATGTATATGATTTTAAACTTCTTTAAGAAGAAATTAAAGTCGATTAAAAACAACCTTAGAATGATTTTTGAGCATTCTCCCATTGGTATAGGCAGCTTTACCCTTAAACTTGAAACAATACTGCACCTTGAAGCAATTACTCTTCCTGTTAAATCCTCATTTATACGGAGTAGATTTATTTCATTCATTCGTGTCTTCAGTTTAATGTTTGTATTATTGCAGTGTATATTTAAAAAATATTTTTGTCTTTTGCAGTTTAATATATGTAGTTGAAATGCTCGTGCTAAAAGGTAATACGAGAATATTTTATGACATCTGCACAAAATATCAGCTTTAAAATTAGATTTTGAAAAGTGTTAATATTGTTGGAAAAGCGTCTATATTTAACCTTTGAAGAGGCGGTACAGTTATGTGATAATCCCCAGTATACAATGTTTTGTTGATGTCGACGTGGGATTTTGTGAATACCAATGATACATCGTTATCTAATGAATCAATGAACAATATTAGTATGTGGGCGATTACTTACTCGCTAAATGTAATATTTTAGCATTGTACGTATATCAGTCAAAAATGTGGAGTATCCCTCATTAATTGTTGTAGTTTTACGTAGAGGTTAAAGTTGTGGTAAGAGGGTTTTTTAATATATTTCCAGCTTCTAAAATTGCAATTATTTTCTCTCAAGTTGTGTAGAGCTCTCACTATCGCCAATAATTATTTTAAAAGCGACAATAACTTTCTACTAGTATCCAACTTCGAACGGCCAGACGTTAAACTTGAGCATTGAGATTGTGATATCAAATAGTCAATAGTATTTAAATGTATGCACATTTAGATATTTATTTGGCTTGATTCTGACCAGCCTTGCTGGAGGAGTGGGATATCCAGAAGTAGTAAATGTAATAAAAGGTTCAAAATTAGCATAAGAGACGTATATCTATTACCTTCTGTAATATAAGAACTTGCTTTTAATGTTGAGGTATTTTTCAATTTATTCACGAAGACGACGGGTGTTGTAGCTTAACGTGCATGTACGTTGCATTTGTTCCTTACAGCGAACTTATATAATTTTCGTATCGTCGACTGAGTGAATGGGCGGAAAAGTACGGTAAAATATCAGAATTGCAAGCAGGTTTTAGGAGAGCTACGCACAACGACAAATATATTTGTGTTATATACCCTAGTTAAAACAGGCGCTGGCGCGTAAACGGCCACTTATATTGCAGTTTGTAGATTTCGAAAAGGCTTTGACTCTATAATAGATCTTGTATGGCGAGAAACTAAATGAGCTAGGCGTCTCACTAAATTTTAAAGTTATTGCAGAGTATGTAATAAGAACGTAAATTTCTGCTGATGTGCCGGTGACGGAAGATTACCCAAAATAAAATCGACAATAGAGTAAGACTGGGTGTCCTCTTTCCCCGCTGCTGTTTAACTGGTTATTAAAAACGATTTATTGACGTGAGGTATCAGAAGCGATAACAGCGCCCCGAATTGAGGCTTGAAAATCCCGACACGTATTATGCTATAATTTATTTTAGTTCGGAGACGATTGAGGCTTACAGAGGAGTTTAAATATTAGTAAACGGATAGTGAACATGATAAAAGTAAACATTCAAAAAACAAAGTAGTAGTCTTCAAAAATGTGTTATCTGGTAACCAAAGTAGGAAATGGTACTACGCTAGGAAGAAATTGACCGCGTCCCAAACATTTACATATCTTGGTAGCAAAATTTCCATGAATGGGATGAATAATCACCATACTGACGGCTCACATCAAAGGAAGAATTGCGCTCAAAGAAATCGTGTGCGCAGTGCGCAGAGTCCGGCAATTGTCGTAAAAGTATTGCGCATTACAATTTCAAATCGTTAGTTCTCCCAGCTATGAAAAACTATGGGCAAAATCTGGGGAGCTGATAGATAGTCGTACAGAAAGTATCGAAACAGTATTATTCAAATTATTCTGAGAGTTTCTAATGCGCAGCAAATCCGGAGTCTTAAAGAGTCGGAAATATTAGGAATTTGGAGAGATTTCTCTTAGAAATGAAATCTATTAAACTTTGGATTAAATAGCAGATGAACAGCTACACACTCATAATAGGGTGCTTTAGAGTGCAATTGTAGAACGACCATCCTACTGGCTACAAAGTTTAAACGCTACTTGATCCGCGCGGGTTGGAGACGTCTCTCCGGATATGTGCGATAGGGGAACCCGTGAAATAGAAACGGCTGATTTCCAAAGACTGCGGATATTAAAAGGCAAATCGCGGCAGCAACGGCTTGGAAAAACGTTCGCTAGTAGCCCAAATTCATGCGATCCGTTATGGTGCGAATGGGTACGTTCATACTCTCGAAAGACCGCAAGAGGGGCGATATACGCTATGTTCAGCGTTGGGGATCGATGCAAGCCGTTAGACTAAAGGACGCAAGTGTAATGATCTGTGTGCTTTGCGGTGCATAGGAAACTGATCCACATACTCTTAATTTGCCTGTGCAACCAAACCATGGAGAAAAAAATGGATGGGAATGGAATATTACTATTTCTAAACAGAAACGTAACGCTCGCCCAAAAAACATTAGGTGATAAAAAGGTCCTAAATTCATGGAGAATTAGGAACCATTTTTAGGAAACGCTTCGACCATTAGGAAAACTGAAATTATGGATTGGGAAACAGCACCGTTAGCTTGAGCGACCAGACTTGGAGAGAAATAAATAAGCAATAACGCTAACAATATGTAATTAATCAGTAATTTTTTTGTTAAAAGTAAACATTAGAAATAAGTCGTAAGTCATATTTAATTGGTGAGTAAAATGTTAATATAATAAATAAAATAAAAAACTGGCATAGTAATAAGCACAGTAGGAAGTAAGAGGGATCGAAAATATTACAGGCAGAGGCTTGCGCGGACATCTTCTGTTGGCGCGTTTGATTTCAGTGCTGAGGAGCCAAGCCACTGGAAGGAACGCGGGACGCCCGCGCCAGAAAATAATATAGCGGATAGATTAGAATGTACCCGCTTCTGACGGCAGTTTTCCCCTTCAGGGTTTTTTCCTGAGCCTACCTTATGGTCTCTTTCGCCGCTTTTTATGCAGATGTGGATGAGACCATTTGGGGTGAATACCAGTATCCGAAGCATTTAGAACGCGAAAGATGTATGTATGGTAATGCTTAAAGCCTTCGGCTCTAGCCACATAGGATCAAGTAAGCCAATTTTGTCTGTAATAATTACCTATTAAATAAAATAAATAAATAATAAATAAATAATTTTCGTATCAAATCTGTTTGGAGGTCTGGGAGTAAATCTCTGGCTAGCAGTTGCACGTTTACGAAGTATCGAAGATTTCGTAAATAAACGGTTCAAAACTGCGTACACATCTTTCGTTAGCCTATCATGTTATAATAGTATAAAGAGATTGATGTGAGATCTGCTTATTCTGGAAGGGCGTTTGTCCGTTCCGTAGTAGGGTATGTAGACATAGTTTTCAGAGGGAACATGGGAAAGTTGTATGTTTTTCAAGGGTGATTTCATATTCGTAAGTGGAAATTTCTAAAATTCTGGTTATTTATTGATGATAAGTTGATTAATTATTTCGTGTTTCCGGACGCGTCAACTGCTGCAGACATTGGTCCCGCAAGTGTGGTACATGTTTTACGAGAAAATGTGGCTGTGTAAGATACTGATATTAGGCGTCGACCTTCAAGACGGCTAACGCGGTTTTCCCCATCCAGGTACCTTTCACCAGCGAGCCATCACCCTAGCTCTTTGCTCCAGACGAGGCGCAACTGGGACAAACTCTTTGCTCCAGACTGGGCGCCTGGGATGTGTGGTAATGTTGTGCGTGTACGTAAGGGGTGGCGATAGAACATGCAAGAGAAAGGCAAGGTCGCGCGCGGCCCGTGACCCGTTCCTTAAAGTAGTGCTCCGGCTTTCGCCATGTGGTTATCGGAGCAACCTTGAAAAACTACCAATCAGGACCGGCCTCTAGAATTCTTCTCCAAGCCGCTGAATTCAACCTACCTATCTAGCAGGTGTCGAATATCCTGCCTCTGTCGAGACTTGAACCTAGGACCTTCCGATCACAGGCACTGCCGTGCCATCAGTTGAGCCACCGCAGCTTTTTTATTTATTAACCATTTTTTATATCTCAGTGTTCCTCTTTCAAAAGATCAGAAAACAGTATGTTATCATTAGTAATGCGGGGTGATTACAACGGCATCTTTTATTTCACCCGTCACCCAAAGGGCCAACATATTCAAAACTATTACACAATCGTGCAGCCGGAGAGACAACCCAGACAACCCACACGCGGCTCGCAGACCTTTGATCGTTCTCCGCGCGAGGCGGTAGTCGGCCGGGGTGGGGCGTGGAGGGCGCGTAGGCGAGGCGGGTGCTGTCGCAAAGGCCGCGCCATAGGTCGCTGCCTAAGTGTCACCGAGCGCCTTACCGTCGGCCTTGACACTTTGATGGCTTCCGACCGACTCTGCTTGCCTGCCTGGCTCTGCTCTGCGGCAGTGTAGCTTCGCTTGCTTCTGAAGCCAGCTTAGCTAGATTCGTTCTTCGTCCGATTCAGTTTATTTTGAATGGGCTTATTAGTCTTTCCTGATTTTATTCAGTTGTAGACTGCAATGATCCAATAAATATACATCATACAAAGTCTTATAAATTAAACCATCAATTTCGTATATAGAATTGATATATATGAACAGTATGTATGTATGTATGTATGTATGTATGTATGTATGTATGTGTATTTTTATGTATATGCAGGTGTGTATATACTCGTATGTGTGCAGGCGGGAACGTGCGAGCGTGTGTCATGAACCAGTGGAAAGATTGCTCTGAAATTTTGCGTGGATACTTTTGAACAAACTAGAATGATGTGCTCTGGTTTCAATAGTGAATTAATTTAAAATAATAATTCATAATTTGTGACTGTTTTATGTTAGTATATGAAGTAATATTCACAACCCACATCTTCTTTACGTGATCACTTCTTCAGCCAATTTAATCCATGCAGAATGTGAAATTCAGATTGATATCTATTAACAAGCATTCTGATATGAGAGAAATATATAACTTAATCTTAAAATGATATATTACACATGTTATTTACGTAATATCGATGTGATGTTGTTGTGCTTAATTGTGACTATTCCACTCGTGAAATTAAAACCAATAGTCTTTAGCTGTACATTCAAAATGTCCCGATCAGGGCGATGTACGAGTACCTCAAAAAGATATTCACTTTTTCTATCAGAGTTTTCTTACCGCTTCTACCTACTGGCCAATCATAAACTGAGACTCATTTATCTTATCTATAATCGTTATACGTCGATTGCTAAGTCGATGTCCAAATAAACAGCGTGTGTACTATAACAACACTATCCGCTACTTTCAATATTTGGCGCGTTCTAGAACTCTGTTGTACATAATTTTACTCGTAGAATAGTCCTATGAAAAACCACTTGTGCTTTGGAAATTCTCAAATAAATCCCCTCCCTGCTTCGTGAGTCGGAAATTTATCGACAATTTTCAAAGCACTCGTGATATTAACTATGATTATTTATATGCTATTTTGTGTATTATGAGAATGGTAGATTAATGGAAGTATTATGACACTTTTAATTAAAATACAGTAGCATTTTTATTCATTCGCAATCGACGATATTTATGCGTGAAACAATAAAAACACAGTGAATATTTATCTCTGTTTCTTTTCTGAAAGGCTGATAATGAAAATATATTTGTTTGTTATAGTAAAATGATTTCAAATACTATTTTTAATATTATATTTGTTCCTTTACAGGTAAGTTCCAGTAAACTACAATATGTTAACATTTTTCACGAATGAGACGGGTGAGTCTTCATCCTTAATTATTTTATTAAGTTGTTCAATGGTACAGTCCTCTACATTATTTTATTACGTTTTTCTGCTACAGTCCTCTTAACACACACTGATTCACATTTTGATAAAAATAAACCAATTTATTTACAGTTTCGGGACATATTTAAATCTGTATTCACAATGAATAGTGATTGTTCCGCTGTTTGTAAACTGCCCCCATTTCATTAGTCTTAGAGAATAGGTTCTGAACGACTTGAGGAATTTTCGATTTTTTGTTTATTGTTCTGCCATTTGTGGAATTTAATCGCAAGGTTTGCGCTTGTTTATGCCAATTTTATTAACTGGACTGTGTAGGAAGGAGCCACTGGAGATCATCTGAATTAATTTATTGTAATATTCTTGTTTTTGATAGTTTAGATTTCAGTACTATTGTTCATTTTTGTGCTTTTGAGGGTTCTTTGAAATGAAATTAAGTAACTAAATGTTATTGAAATCTCTGAAACATATAAAGCGTTGAATTTTTTATATTTAATTACGTTACAGGATGGTACCCGAACAAAATCATGAATGTTTGGCGTGATTAAATCAACAACTATGACAATAAATAACGACTGCTTCCTTTCACTCAATTTTTAATTATATTGAAAGTAATAAAACACAAATTTGTGAATGGAATTAAAAGGAAAAATTGTTTAGTGCTGAGACCTGAAAGGAAGTTATCTCAATATGTAGTTTATTATCTTATTACCATTTGTAATTTAAATTATAATAATTATTTTCTTCGCCATACGGTATAAATCAAAACGACCATTGCTCAGTGCCGTCATTATATATTAACGAATTTAAGAGAACACATTGGGGTAATGTTTGCTGAACATTACAAGTTTTCTGTCATTTCAGTTATATGTAAGACTTCATTGCATTAAAAAGATGTTAAATAGAAACATATTACATTTGAGAAAACTACATTCTCGCAGGCTCCTTACGTTCTTCTGGAGAAGCATGACTCTCCATTTGAAAACCAATGAATTGATTCTGTGGGAGATGTGACAGGTAGGAAATGCAGTGTAGCGAGGGCGCCTACATTCATGTATCTGATTGGTATTCAAGGGATTGTTTCTCTTTTGAGGTGAATAAATGCAATGTACAGTTAGAAATTAATTATTCTTGTTATATAAAAGTGAATCACATGAATTAATAATAAGCCGGAGGAGCAACAAAAGTCTGCACAGTTTTTTTTCTTCTTTCTTGAAGTTTAAATTGACTCTACTCAGAGTTTGTCGTACTGTCACCATCAACCCGAATGAGACGGCTGAGTGAGTGTGGCCGCTGACAGAGCTGAGGTTGGCTCCAGATGATTCGAGTAGCGGCTTTGATGTCACAACGGGCACAGACACGGTAGAGTCTGGAACTGCCCGGTGGTGTCATGTTTCGTAGATTCGGCCAGAAGACGTATGATGCCTGTGAGTGGCCCGAATCAAGAGGTAACGACCCGTTGGCTGCACTGGTTCATTGTCGGCGAAATAGAAGTAGCCGACTCGTTAGTGGCTGTCTGCCTACTGGAGCGAGTGTTGATACAATCGTCCGTTGTTGTTGACTGATGATCGCAATAGCCGTTTACGTCTTAGTAGATCAGAGTTGTAGGGTGATGCCTAAGTTTGTTAATGAGTTGCATTTTGTGTCTGTTTGTCTGTTACTTCTGCCAGTAGTTAAGCAGTGTTGAGTTGTTCTCATGTGTGACAGTTGTACTTGTCCCAGACGTTTGACCGTTGGTGTCCGAGTAGATCTGACAGTAGTGCTTGTCTGAGTGTTGGTGTTGATTTGTTTGACACTTGTTTGTTTGAACCTTGGTGGTCGCATGGGAGTTGCCGGATTTATGTAGCGAATATTCTTAGAGTGCAGGGTAGAGGAGGAAAACATGACAATGGCAGCTAGCGTACAGTGTGTAGGTGCCCGCGATAGTTACTCGCTATTATCTCGCGTCACTTGACATTTTTAGTATTTGACCGTCCGCGACCGCAAGAAGATGTGCTTGTCGGCAGATGCTTTTAGAGAAGTATTGGTGGAGAAGGGCATGTTTGAGACATGGTTGTAAACATCTGGCAGGTGCCGGCGATGGGGGTGTGAAGAGCGCCGACGGTGCGTCGCGGAGAAAGGGCGGTCAGTGCCCACTTCGTACGTGCTTCCGAGGCCCTGGGGTCGTGGAAAATGCTCACGCAAATACACATTCTGCATGAATTACTTTATTGCCTATTTCTAATGTTTTCGATGCGCAGATGCGCTCTGGATATAGTGGGAGAAGTTTCTGAAGGTGGCGGTGAAGGATTGTCTGAAAGCCTCTGGTCGCACAGGCCAAAGGCACTTTAGGGGCTCCGTCTAGGTAGCGGTCACGAAATTGAACACATTCAAAAATTTTAAAAATACATTTATAGGGTCGAAGAAGATAGGGTTGAAGATAGTTAGAATACAATGTTTCTCAGTTAGTTATCCAAACATTCCTCATTCCTCATTCCTCATTACAAGTATTATCTAAACCATAATCAAAGCCTTAAATTTCTTATATTTACGACGGGGTGCCACTCGAGTTAAACGGTCAAACTGAAATAAACATCAATAGTTTAAATGTATATTTCTAAACCCGATATAGATCATGTGAGTGTTAATGAAACATGTTATATGCTTGGATAAACCTATTTGTTATGCAGTAATCTTCCAATCCATTTAGTTGTTTTAGTTGTAGTTATTACTCTTATTATATGGTATTATTTAACATTCTCATTTTGTTTCAGGAACTGACGAACCGAAAAAATATAATTTTACGTAATACATTACACAAATTAACCGTATTTGGTTTGATTTGCTTTGTAATATTATAAATGTGCAATGCTCGTGTAATACTTCTGTATGAATTCTTTTCGTAAAAAGTATCTCTTCCACATTTTGATTCATAACGCTAGAGAGTATATTGCGAAATACTTTCTTTGGATTCAACATCTTAATTCACGCAAAGCGCAATACGAGTAATGATAATATCCATATTAAGAGCTGTGACGTTTACTCTAATTTGATAGAGATAGAAGTAGGAAAGATCAAATTTCACCCGCAAATAATTTCACTTCTCGAATTATTGTAAAAAACTGGGTGTAATTTAACAATATATAAATATCACAGCTCAATATTTTTTGTTTTATACAGTTCACACCCTATGAGACATTTTAATAACCTTCACTGACTTTAATCCTTTCCCTGCAGCTTGAGTAGAAAATGCATGAAAAATCCAGGGCATCTATCTCTCGTGCATCTCGGAAATTCCACTGTCACGAAACCACGTCGATAGCCCTGAAAGGGTATGCAAAGCAGTGAGAGAGAGGGGGATATGGAGAAAGAAGCAAAAAGCGGTGGCATTGACCGAGATACGGCGCGTGAAGCCGGTCCGAAGCTGCGACGCGAACAAAAAGAACGAGTACGCTCGCCGTCCGCCCGGCGGCGTCCCTTTTCGGACGGGCGACAGCGCGGTGGGCGTGGCGCGAACACCCCCGCCCTTCGCCGTCCACCCATCTTCTCGCTCGCCAACTGCCTGTCTGCCCGTCGTCTTGCCTCTTCGCCTGCTTGCCTCTCCGTCTGCTTGCCTCTCCGTCTGCTTGCCTCTCCGTCTGCTTGCCTCTCCGTCTGCCTTGCCTCTCCGTTCTGCTTGCCTCTCCGGTCTGCTTGCTCTCCGTCCTGCTTGCTCTCCGGTCTGCTTGGCCTCTCCGTCTGCTTGTTCCGTCGCTTGTCTCGCTGTTGTCTCGTACATGCTGCTTGTCGTCTAGTCTTTGTCTGTCCGTCTGTGCTGGTCTGTCCTCGCTGCGTACTGTGTCTGTCCGCTTGCCTTGTCTGGTCCGTCTGCTTGTCTGTCGTCTGCTTGCTTTCCGTCTGCTTGTCTTCCGTCTTGTTGTCGTCTGCTTCTGTCCGGTTCTTGTCTGTCCGGTTGCTGTCTTGTCCGGTTGCTTGTCTGTCCGTCTGCTGTCTGTCGTTGCTTGTCTGTCCGGTCTGCTTGTCTGTCCGTTTGCTTGTCTGTCCGGCTGTTTACGCTCTTATGTCGTCCGCTTCTGTCTCTGCGTGCTGGATCCTGTGTCTGCCTCTTGTCTGTCCGTCTGCTTGTCTGTCCGTCTGCTTGTCTGTCCGTCTGCTTCTGTCCGTCTGCTTGGTCTGTCCGGTCTGCTTGTCTGTGACTGCTTCTCGCTTGTCTGTCCGTTCTGCATTGTCTTTCCGTCTGCTTGTCTGTCCGTCATGCGTTGTCTGTCCGTCTGCTGTCGTCGATTGTTTCTGTCCACGAAAGGTATCTATGTAATAATCAGATTACCATAAGGTTTGGTTAAAAAATTAAATTTCAGAAGAACAAGAAGAAAAATTGGAGAAAGGGAGGGCTATAGTAACGGAGAGTGAACGGTAGGGATTTAGTATGGAAATAGCATGTGTGGGATTAGATTTAGAAAATTATGGGGCAAGGCAGATGTGGCAAAGGCTTATATAAGAATAATATGGGAGATGTGGCAAAGGCTAACAGGGATAGGGCGTGGTAGGAAATTGGTACAGCAAGGAAAAGGGTAAAGTAGGGTTATGCGTTTTCTAGAGTAAGGGGTGGTAGGCCAGGGTAAGCTTGAGAGTGGACATGGTTGCCTGAGTATAGCATGCGGTGGGGCAATGTTGGGGTGAGGCTAGGGTAATGGTTATTACGGGCAGATCACGGATGGAGCTGAGTGGTGGGTGTGGTAGAGCATGGTGGAGGTGAATATCACATACGTAGACATGACTAAGGACATGGATAAGAGTATTGTTGTTCGTATCTTGGCTGTTTCGAGTTGATGCCGGTCGTTGGCTGAAATGCGACCATTTCAACTCTCTTACTCGGTGTCACGCGGCCACCGAAAGCAACGCAATCGAGCGGCGATAGCTGACATTGACGTTGCTCAGAACATAATGGAACCTGTAGAGCATGGCCATAAGACATGTTTAGAACACGCGGTAGAGCTAGGGTTGGACATTAGTTAAGGCGATTGTACAGCCATGAGAAAGTCATGAGTAGAGCATGGATGTGCGTGGGTAGAAAAGTGTAGGGACGGGAAAGACGGCTTGCTTCCAGAGCGCGGAGGGCCGAGGGCTGGTGCGCAGGGGCCGAGCTCCGGGAGAGGCGGCTGCTGCTGCCGCGTCGTGCGGTGCAGGGCGTGTGCGGTGCGGGCTGCGTGGTGGGGCGTGGTGCGGCGTGGCGTGCGTGGCCGGTGCGTGAGCGGTGGTCGGTGCGGGGGCGGCGGGGGGGCGCGGCGGGGACGCGGCGCGGGGCGCGCGGGCGGCGGGCGCGCGGGGCGGCGCGGCGGGGGGCGCGGCGGGGCGGGCGGGGCGCGCGGGGGGGCGGGGGCGCGGGCGCGAGGGGCGCGGGCCGCGGCCGGGCGGGCGGCGCGCAGGGCGCGGCGGCCGGCGGGCGGCGGCGGGCGCGGGCGCGGGGCGCGGGGGCGGGGCGCGGGGGGCGGGGGGGGCGCTGCGGGGCGCGGGCGGCGGCTGGCCGGCGGCAGGGCGGCCGCGGGCCGGGCACGCGCACGCGGTGGGCAGCCGTGCTTTAGTATGGACGGCTGGCGAGATTTCTTACCCGCGCATGTTAATCAGGGCCCGCGCCCGATCCGCATGAAGGGTGCCGACGCAGGCACGTGGTGAAGGGCAGGGGGTGGCTGGAGCTGGAGCCGGCGACAAGTGAAAGCGAGCGTGAAAACATGCGAGGGAAAGAAGAAATAGAAACGGAAATGCAGGAGAGTAAACTTCATAGAGGGATAATATGTAAGACGAAGTTGATTCAAAGACATACACTATGGATAATGTAATTGTTTGTTGTATTTATAAAGCAAAGTCATATTGGTCCTGACGCATTAAGTGAAAGTTGAAGCGTACTTTTTGGAGCGAAAATTGGGAATTCAAAGAAGATGTTAAAGCTTGTGTATCGATCTTTTACAATTTGTCTTAATTTCGATTCTTCAAAGTTGGTATTTGTTACATAGAAATCAGATTTTAATTATTATTTGCAGTCGATTATTAACCTGACTGAATGGACCAACACTTTGCTTACGCGTTACCTCAATATATGGTTGTAACTGAGAATAATTACGATGTGGAATGAGGAAGTATTAAAGCAAATGATGGCACAAGCATAAATTTCTTTTACAATTTAAAGTAGGTTATCGAACATTCTTCATCGATTTGAAAGTATAATATCTAATAATGTGTTGGAACAGGAGAAATGGTATGTTCGTTTATCGCCATGGAGATGTGAGCGAGCCGTTGATTCCAGGTGAAAGCCCAGGTGGCGTTTGGGAGTTCACGAGATCGCATTCGGTCTGCGGCGCAACGTGGCGGGGGGCAGGAGGCGAGCGGGTGCGAGGCGTGGGCGTGGCGTGGGCGTGCCCTGGCGCGTAAGGGGCGAGGAGGGCGGCAGGGGCGGTCGCCCGGCGACGGGACCGTATTGTTGTGTTGTGCGCGACACGTCCGGCCCGCACATGGGCGCCGCGCTGCCTGCCTCTCGGCCGCCCCGAGTTCCACACACCTCTGGACTTTCGCCCGCCACCTCGTCTTCCCCGCCGCCCACCTCTCCCACCACCCCCCACTCAACTTTGCGGCCCGCGCAGCCCACATCCCCCACCTTTCCTAACTTTTCCGCCGCCCTCCCGAATGCCGCCTCCCGGCAGCTCCTGGCGCCCACGCCGGCAGTCTGCCGTCCCTGCATCGCTGCCCCCAAGCCACCACCGCAACGTCGCCACCCCACCCTCCCGACATCCATGATTCCGCCACTCGATCAGCCGGCCTCCGTCTCACAAATCTAACCTGTCCTCCTCGCCAGATGCTAACGCCGCTTCCATCACATGATGCCTCTCGTCATCGCCTCTCGTCATGCCCTCTCCGTCCCTCGCGCTCTCTCCGTCCCAATCGCTTCTCCTCCGTCAATCGGCTCTCATCCGGCATCGGTCATCGACTCCGTCCATTCGCCTCTCCGTCCGATCGCCTGCTCCGTCATCGCGCTCCTCCGCTCAGGATACACGGACCGGGTTTTGAATTCGGGTCCGAGATTGGAACATGAGCTGGTAGGACAAAAAAAAAAAGGAAGCAAACTTCGCCCAACCGGGCGGCGCGGATAAAGGTAAAGCAAGGGTGAGGAATCGCGGGAGGAGGCCGTCCTCATCGCCCTCGTGTGAGGGACGATGTAAGCCGTGAGGGCATGCGGTCGGCGTACCGAACGGGCGAATGAGGAACTCGGCGTTACATCGGGTCCCAGAGGCCGGGGTCCTCCGTATCACGCCTTGGCTTGCTCTGGATCCGACCGGCGTCGCTTATGTCTGACGTGGATTATGTGGCTGAGCGCAGTGCATGATCGAGAGGCGCGCCAGATCGTGACGAGGAGCTGATTGAAACTCCGATCTGCGCCAGTTACCGTCGAGCGATGGGACGGACATCACAGTCGATCCGGAGTGTGGGACGAGACGCGATCACGGACGGGAGTAGAGGTACGTATGGGACGGAGAGGCTGATCGGATGCATTATGTAGATGCTGATATGAGAAGCGCTGTCACTAAGAATAAGGCTGGCCGAAGCGAGACGCACGCTCGTATACATTCCACGGTGTGACGAGTGCGCTCGTCTGCACTCTGTAATTGGCGCGGGCCTCACGTGTGGGGTGAGCATGTTGCCGACTGCTGCTCCCTGTGCGGTCTTGCGCTACGGGAATGGCGAAACGGTCGGGACGCAGCGCTAGTCAGGAGAGGTGGCATTGCTCGGCTGGGGTGATGCGATACGGCGCTGGGCGCCCTAGCTGTTGCTGGGTGCGAGGCGGTGGGGTTATTGGGGAAGAAGTGGTGGTAGAGGTGGGGAGAGGAATGAATTTGTCGTTATGAAAAAAGAGCTTGGACCCGATAAAGCAATGGTAGGTCGATTTTCCAAGTCAGACATAAAGATTAGCGATTGTATGGTAAGTTGCATTGTGATGGTTTAGTGAGGCATTCGGAAGGTAACGTTGGATAGAGAGAGGTTAGTGTATGATGTGAAGTGTGTGTAGCCAGAATAATGATGTGGTGTCGCAGGCGGAAGTATTTATCATCTATGTGGAAGGAATAAGTGTCTTGTATTGTTGGTTTCCTAGGTGTGGACTTCCTGTCTATTGACTGTAGTATTCGCTCAGAGACGCACATCGCGCGAGTGCGGCCTGTTTGTAGCGCGCGTGTCGTGGAAGTTGTTGATTACGACGTAAAAGCGAATCACCGGGTCACTGTTTGTAGCTCATTTCGGCTTATTTTGCGGGCGACTCCGCTCGAAGTAGAAGTCGTTCGTATTTGTGTGAAGAGCGAAACAAATCCTGTTCTGTTCACCTTTCGTTGGGAGGGGATAGTGAACACGGCCTGCGATCGTCCTCACTCGACATATGGGGATAGCCGGTCGGGCCATGTTAGTCTCCTCAACGACTGAAACAGAACGGGAGTACGAGAACAAAACGTCAGTTCTAAAATTTTGGCTGATACTTACACTCGGGTTCAATACCTGGGGCTTTTCATTACCGGCCGTTGCTAGTCGGGTGAAACTGGAGATCTGACTGTTGAAATTTCGGAATTTTGTCAGTACGGGAGACAGATGCTACCTGACATGTCTTGATGGCCTCGTCTATATTCGAACCTGCTTGTCTCGACTGAATTGATTTATTCTGTAACAACATATCCTAATGAAACGTACCTTTTTAACTACTAGTATTATTCGAACTTTTGGAAGCGTTCCTGGATAAATTTGCTATCTTTGTCAAATTAGCGATATGAATGTCTTTCAATTTTTGTTGGCTTTCTCCAATAAGGTATCACTTTTATATGTGTAAGCATGTGCCCAAGTTACGATCGTTGCGGATACGACAGATTTGGCTGCTGACAGTGTGGTCGAGTTCACATTCAGAGATGGCTAGATCTTTGACGCGTGAGAAAGGAAACAAAATAAGTGTTTGATAATATCTTGCTATAAGTTTGAGATCGGCCGTTTATTTAAGTATGCGTCTGAGACCTTTCTTGTACGAACATTCTTCAGCTGAGTCGGATCTTTCAGACTTGCTCGCAGAGCAACAGGCGATGTATCAAGTATTTCTTGGTCACTGGCATGAACCAAATGTCCACAGGTGTTAAATTAGTTTTTATATGGACATGATATATCTTGAGGGTTCTATTATCTCTCAATCAGAATTATTTATTGAATCTGTTATACAGGATAGTGCAATGGTCCTGAAGTGTGGGGCAGATAGGCTATATCCTTGTACACTCGACAGGCTTATGTTCTTTGCCTACTGACCTACAATGTAACGTAATTGCTCACACATCTTGTCTCTTTTTTTGGAAAAATTGCTGCATGTCTATGCATGTACTTTATCATAAGAAAATCATTCATTTTCATCTCACCGCGCTTTGTCGTGATATTGATTATTCTCTGGTAAGGCTCTTGTTTGGATACAATCCTTGTAGAAACCACAAAATATTCAATGAATAAGTGAATGTGTATATTTACGTGTATAGCTGCTTGCCCTTAGATTTTTTGGATGTCATTTGAAATACCACGCTGGCACTGAAATTATTTATCTTGACTGTAGGGGTTGCTTTAAGACACGAATTTTTATTTTTTTTACGCTAATCCTACGTGACTGTGGCCAATCTTTTCAAATTTCTTTTCCAATTGTTAGCTGCGGGTAATCCAATTGAAGTGTCGCATTATACAATAAGAAGCATATGTGACTATATTCTATTATTGATAAACATCTTGATTCGGTATTTCACAATTTTCTGACGACGAAGTACAGCTTGATTAGTCTGGTTCGTGATAGGGACTACAGGCGCGCGTATCTGCTAAACGCATTGGTTTTTTTACTGTATCCTCAGGATTCTTGAATTCTTAGAGTCACGGATAAATGTTATTGTACACTCTCGGAATTCGAAAATTATTTGGAAGTACAGGAATTACATTGTTATTATATTGTCTGGTTTACGTAAGGGGGCGGGTTTTTGTCTACTAGATAGACGCGGGTTATCGCTCCGACTGGTGGAGAGAAACAGTATACTAATAGTACGGGTTGTAGGAAAATGTGAGGAATAGTTTGGACTTTTATTCACATTTAGCTAGTTATTGCGAGAGTAAAGGATTTGTGCAGCGTGCGTGCGGAGATCCTAGAGTGGAATCGGGGGTGTGCTGTCAGGAAACTGAGCCTTCTGAGCATGGAAGAGTGCTGGAGATGTTAGTGTGTCGTTAAGTTCGTTTCTTATTGGCCACAGTTAGTTATACAGCAGCATGATGCGAATTTTGTCGAATACGCAATGGTGAGGTGACTACTCTCGTATTCTATTAGCGTACTCCCGACCTATTTGTGCTGACTTCCTCGCGTACCTTCCTTGCCGGGCGAATTTTTCTTAGCCTCCTGACGGGTCTTTATCATCTAGGTCTCCAGTGTGTCCGATTCACTGTTATGTATTTCTACAGTCGGTATTTTCATCTCTTCTCTACTATCTCAATTTCGTACTCGAAAACACTCGGTTTTTGCACTTGCTTCGCATTCCTTCCTGTGCCGCTCCTCATACGCACTCTACATCTCATCGATCCACCATACAGCTGCACGCATGTCAACACCGTGTCTCCAATTGTTCGCACTCATAGTCCACCTACCATGGCATCCCACCTATATCACTCTATCCAATCACCCGTCTGAGCATAGCCATCTTTCGCGGTGCTTGCGGTGTTTGGTGGCCGCGTGCCGAGTCGCGCGTGTAGGTGGCTTCGCCGAAGGGATACCGCAGCGCGCCCATCCTTCTGTTTGTCTGTTCGTATGTGATATTCTACCCAGATTACATCTCCACTCAAAAGACACCAACCATCACTAGCCACCATCAGCTACCGAGTATGCCACGAGTCATCTCCACCACCCATATCACACCATACCACCACCATCTACCACATACTACACCACCATCACCCACCAATGACCACGCACCATTACCACATTACCACACCCATCATCCACAATACTCACACATACGACCATGCCACAACATCCACAGCCATGCACCACATCACCACCATACCACCACCATCACCACCATCCACACCACCAACCATACACCACCACCAGTACACCACCCACATACCACCACCACCATCACCACCACCACCATACCACCACCACCATCACACAACCACCTTAGCGCACCAACGCGGCAGCTTGACGCCGTCAGGAAGTCTGGGGCGAAGTGGTCGCAAGCCCCGAGGCCCGGCTCTGCGTACGAGGCCGGCAAGCTTCCCTGCTTGGCCATGCGGGTTGCATACCTTAAGCAGCGGCGCATGGGGGAGGCCGCCCCTCCATGGAACCGTTATCGCCGCGTGCACCCTCTCCCCCCGGCGCTGCTCCACGGCCTACCCATCCGGCCGCAGGAGTGGCATTCGTGGCTAAAATATCCCACTGATTACCCCCTCTGTGGACGCCCGCTTTCAGAAATTGAATCGGCCGGCCTCGGCCTTTTATCTCCTATTACTCGATGATTATAAGAATATTGCCCACCGCCGGGTGCCGCCGATCCCTGGTCTCCTGCTTGTGGACAGAAGACGGGGACGGAATGGAATGTTTTGTGCAGGCAGGACGAGGAGAGCAGCTGGTTAGGGCCGGCGCAAGATTACGTGAGTGGCGCGGCGGGAAGGGGGGAAATGAGTGAGGGCGCAATACGCTGAAAATTTTAAAGAGGGGGAGATGAAAAGGTCTCTTGAACTTGATATGAAATGAAATGTCTAATTGTGGCATTATATGAGGGAACTAATATGCCTTCGTGGCGTTTGCGGGACTATGAAATGAAATGAAAGCACGCTATTCCTTCTCTACTGGGGAAAGGGATTTGACGTGAAGATAATTGCTTAAACTGATAGTGAGATACTATTTTGATAAATAACTATTTATTTAAAACTGCTGCACAGTAAGCAGGAAAACTGTACGGTTAAATAATGGGTGAAACATATTACGTCTAACAGTTAAGAATTCCTGGAAGCAGTTCAAACGAGTGCGATACAAAAAGAACGCGTCCAGAGCTAATATTTTTGCTTTTTGTAAAGCCATTAAAAAATATTTTTAAGATAGATACGTGGTTCTGACCTCATATTTTTCACCCAGAAAACATTCAAAAATTATTTCTGCTCCACATGCAGACAGGAAATCCGTATTAAAAGCAGTGCATTTGATGACTTCACTGTGGTTTGTTCATGTCCCGGGTTATCTGGTCACGCCCATTTTCAAGCAAACTAAAATCACACTGCAAAACTCAACATTTGAAGTACTTTGGCGTAGGAACTACATGAAGTTAGTATAAGAGAATGATGGACTGTGAAATACACAGCAAATAACTGAACTTCGAAACAAATACTGTACTAGAGAGAAAATAAAATATATCTTAGTGTAACAATGGTGGTGAACATTTATGAGCGTGGAAATTCCCTACAAGAAATTCTATCTTACTCTTTTTATGAGAGTCTCGTCTAGAAATATTCCATTTTTAGTTGTGATAATTTATTTATGAATCAACGGTTATTTGTTAGTGTTTGGTGTTTAATATATGTACATGATTTACATATATTAGGGACCCCAACACATAATTTTACGTATGTGAATTTTTTGTAGTTAAATTATCATGGCTATATTTTTCAATGTTAGCAGTTGGTACTTTTCCAGTTACTTTTCTACTATTTTTTTTGCATTAGAATTGATTTAACTTTTTCAAGAGTATTATTACAAATATTGTGAATTTGAAAGCCATCATACATATTTATTTATTGATCAAGTTGGAAATTAATCTAACATTCATATGTTTATAATTAAGTGACTTTTTGGGAGTAAAAAACAATCAAAATTAAATTTGTTTAACTAAACAAACATCGTAAATGTTGTTAATATACTACCTCTTATATCAGATTTCTCATAAAATCGGTTCACAATCGCGACAGCAGTACATAAAACCAATTTCAAAATACTCCGTAGCGCAAATGATAAAAAAAACTTCTGCCAAATTTCCAGTTTTGCAACTTTAGAGTATCAGTTACTGGAAGGAGTAAGATACCTTAGTTGGTAATATTGTGGAAAACAGGCAATACCCTATTCTCCTGGAAACACTGTTTTTTAATCATCAGCAGATGAAGTGAAAAATGTGTATGAAGTGAAGTGTTTGAAACTAAAATTAGTGTTTGGTAGTAAAATGTGAGAAACAAAAATGCCGCAGGTGACTTTGCCACGAGATTAAATCATAGAATGAGACCAAATTAATACACGAAGCGACACAAAAGCGTTTAACATTAATTTACTACGTAGGCAGCAACTTCTTCAAGGAAGAAAAGTCGGGATCTCGTTTAATCCTCGCAAGAATGAATTTACTCCGAGGAGATAACGAGCGCGGCGACGGCGGCATTTGTGCTTACAGCAGACGGGCCTGCGGGGGAGGGGGGAGAGGCAGGGCAGCGCGTTTAAATGTATTCAAATGCCGGTGACGCTTATCTGGCCGCAGGCAAGGGCGGCATGGGTGGACGCGAGGCTTCGAACGCCGGCATGAGGCAAGGGAACCGTGGAGGTCAATGGTGCGGGGACAGAAGGAGGAGAGTAGGTTTTACGAAGGGTGGGCAGGCATGGAGAAGAATGAGCGTGACCGGACGGTCGACGTTGGTGTTTTTGGATATCGGAGACAACTGGCTTCAGAGATGGGTTAATGAGTATTGGGAGTGGGGTGGCGGAGAAATGACAAGCCGCGAATTTATGAGGGTTGGTGGGGCTTTTGTAGGACGACTGACGGAGGGGGGGACTGGGCGGAGGGGGGAACTCGGGGGGGGGGACTGGCGCGAGGGGAGACTGGACGTGATGTGATGAATGGAAATTGATTGAAGCCGCGACAAAAACATGACTGACCACAGAAGGAGGGGCAATTTTGGGAGGAATAGATTTGAGCGGAATACGGCGGAAAATGTGAGAAAAGGTTGGGAGTTTGGGAGAAAGTGGCAGTGCCGTTGGACTGATTGGTAGCGAGAGAAAAGGCGTGGAATGGGCGAGGGCCGCAGCAGGGCAGAGCAGGTGAGCGAGTGGTGGCGGGCGGGCAAGGCGCGCGGGAAGGGGTCAGCGTGGGACGGCGGGCGGTCGACGGGCGCGTTCCTTTAACCAGAGTTTAATTATTCAGAGCACTGGCTATCTGCAAGCTTCGCGGTAAACACGTGTCCGGCAGAGTTGCATGCGCGCCGCCGCGCGCGCACTGGCGGCGGCTCTGTTTGCGGAAGAACGCGCCCGTCCCCTCCCCTCCGGTGCCCCGGCGCCCCTGACCGCCCTACCCCGCGCCCCGCCACCAGCTGTGTGCGCCGCTCGAGTGCACACGACTTGAAGTGGGGGG
>BOPP01000201.1:649894-668498 GCA_017312745.1 Gryllus bimaculatus
CCGCCGTTCCGCCCGGCGGCGTCCCTTTTCGGAACGGGCGACAGCGCGGTGGCTTGGCGGCGAACACCCCCGCCCTTCGCCGCTCACCCATCTTCTCGCTGCTCGCCAACTGCCTGTCTGCCCCGTCGTCTTGCCTCTTCGCCTGCTTGCCTCCGTCTGTGCCTCTCGCTGCTTGCCCTCCTGCGCTTGCATCTTTCTTGCTCTGCCGTCTCCTGCTCTCTGCTTGCCTCTCCGTTCTGCCTCTCGCTTGCTCTCCGTCTGCTTGCTCTCCGTCCTGCTTGCTCTCCGTCTGCTTGCCTCTCCGTCTGCTTGCTCTCCGTCTGCTTGCTCTCTCGTCTGCTTGTCTGTCAGTCTGCTTGTCTGTCCGTCTTGCTTGTCTGTCTCGTTCTGCGTATGTGTCTGTCCGCTCTGCTTGTCATGGTCGTCTGCTTGTCTGTCGTGCTGCTTGGCTTTCCGTCTGCTTGTCTTCCGTCTCTGCTTGTCATGTCGGTCTGCCTTGTCTGTCCGGTTGCTTGTCTGTCCGGTTGCTTGTTTGTGTTGCTGCGCCGTTGCTGTCTGTCGTCTGCTTGTCTGTCCGGTGCTTGTCTGTCCGTTGCTTGTCTGTCCGGTGCTTGTTCTATCCGTCTGCTTGTCTGATCCGTCTGCTCTTGTCTGTCGTCTGCGTTGTCTGTCCGCTCTCTGTCGCTGTGTCTGTCCGTCTGCTTGTCTGTCCCGTCTGCTTGTCTGTGTTTGCTTGTCTGTCGTCTGCTTGTCCGTTCTTGGCTGTCCGTCTGCTATTGTCTTGTCCGTTCTGCTTGTCTGTCCGTTTGCGCTGTTCGCTGCTTGTCTGTCCGTCTGCTTGTCTGTCGTCTGCTTGTCTTGTCCACGAAAGGTATCTATGTAATTAATGCAGATTACCCATAGGTTTGGGTTAAAAATTAAATTTTAGAAGAACAAGAAGAAAAATTGAGCAAAGGGAGGCTATAGTAACGGAGAGTGACACGGTAGGATTTAGTAATGGAAATAGCATGTGTGGGATTAGATTATAGAAAATATGGGCAAGGCAGAATGTGGCAAAGGCTTATATAAGAAATATGGGAGATGTGGCAAAGGCTTAACAGGGGATAGGGCGTGGTAGGAAATTGGTACATGCAAGGAAAAGGGTAAAGTAAGGGTTATGCGCTTTCTAGAGTAAGGGGTGGTAGGCCAAGGGTAAGCTTGAGAGTGACAGGTTGCTGAGTATCAGCATGGGTGGGGCATGTTGGGGTAGAGCTTAGGGTATGGTTATTACGGGGCGATCACGGATGGAGCGAGTGGTGGGGTGGGTAGAGCATGGGGTGGAGGTGAATCAGATACGTAGGACATGATAAGGACATTGGATAAAGATATTTGTTGTTCTTCTTGGCTGTTTCGAGTGATGCCGCGTCGTTGGCTGAATGCGACTTTCAACTCTCTACTCGGTGTCACGCGGCCAGCCGAAAGCAACGCAATCAGAGCGGCGATAGCTGACATTGACGTTGCTCAAGAACATAATGGAACTGTAGGAGCATGGTATAGACATGTTTAGAACACGGGTAGAGCTAGGGTAGGACATATAGTTAAGGCGATTGTACAGCCATGAGACAAGTCATGAGTAGAGCATGGATGTGCGTGGGTAGAAAAGTTGTAGGGACGGGAAAGACGGCTTGCTTCCGAGGGCGGGAGGGCCGGAGGGCTGGGTGCGCAGGGGCCAGGCTCCGGGGAGGGGGCTTGCTGTGCCGCGTCGTGCGGTGCAGGTGGCGTGCGGGGGCGGGCGGTGGCGGGCGTGCGTGCTGGCGGTGCGTGGCGGGCGTGCGTCGGGCAGGTGCGTGGGCGCCGGGCGGCGGGGGCGGGGACGGGCGGGCGGCGGCGGGCGGCGGGCGCGCGCGGCGGGGCGCGCGGGGCGGCGGGCGCGTCGGGGCGCGGCGGGCGGGGGCGCGGCGGGGCGCGGCGGGGCGCGCGGCGCGGGGGGCGGCGGGCGCGGCGGGGCCGAGGGCGGCGGGGCCCGGGGGCGGGGGCCCCGCGGGCGGGCCCGGGGGGCGGGGCTCGGGGGCCGGGGGGGCGCGGGTGGGGGCGGCCGGCGCGGCTGCGCCGGGGCGCGCGGGCACGGCGCGCCGGCGTGGGCGACGGCGTGTTAGTATTGGACGGCTTGGGGATTCTTAACCCGCGCATGTTAATCAGGCGCCGCGCCCCGATCCGATCAAAGGGTGCGACCGCCAGGCACGTGGTGAAGGGAGGGGGTGCTGGAGCTTGGAGCCGGCGACAAAGTGAAGCGAGCGTGAAAAACATGCGAGGGAAAGAAGAAATGGAAACTGAAATGCAGCAGAGTGTAAACGGTACGGTCAATTAAAGAGGGACAAACTCATAGTAAACAGCTGCAAAAGTTGAATTTCTAAAGAAACATTTAAAACAAGCTATTGTTGATTTAATATTATTTGTTTAATTTTGTCTTCAAAGTTGTATTTCATAACTAATATGAAAATCAGATTATTACATTGTATATTTGGTGATTATTACACCTGACCTTTGAAAGTTGGTCGGCAAAAACGTTTGTTAATACGGCGTTCAAAACCTCAATTTTGGAGTAAGAGAATAAATTGGTAACAGGAAGTGATTAAAGTCTGTTTGCGTATCAACAATTGTTTTACATTAATGTAATTCGACATTCTTCCATCTGATGTTGAAGTTTTATATACGTAAACTGTAAAATATTTTTCCTATGTGTATGGAATAGATACTGTAGGACGAAACTAGCTAAGAATATGGAGCATTCTTAATTATAGCTAGACTTCTTATCAATTGATTCAAAGGTGAACACTGATTTTGCGTATTGTGAGAATGGAGCCGACTTGATTCCAAGGGTGAAAGCCCAGGTGGACTTGGGAGTTCCACGAGGTGCATATCGGCTGCGGCGCGAACGTGCGGGGGGAGCAGGAGGCGGAGCGGCGTGCGAGGCGTTGGCGTGGCGTTGGCGTGGCCTGGGCGAAGGGGGCGAGGAGGGCGGACGGGGCGTCGCCCGGGCAACGGGACCGTACTTCGTTGTGTTTGGCGCCGACCGTCCGGCCCGCAACATGGGCGACCGCGCGCCTGCCTCCTCGGCCGCCCCGATTCCACATCACCCTCTGACTCTTGGCCCGCCACCATCGTCTGTCTCCCGCCGCCCACCTCTCCACCACCCCCACCAACTTTGCGGCCCGCAGCGCCCACATCCTCCCTTTCCTAACTTTTCGCCGCCCCTCCCGAATGCCCTCCCGCAGCTCCTGGCGCCCACGCGGCAGCCGCCGTCCTGCCACCGCTGCCCAGCCACCACAGCAACGTCGCCACCCCACCTCCCGACATCCTGCATTCCCTGCCACTCGATCACCGTCCTCCGTCAACAAATCTACCTGTCCTCCTCGCCAGATGCTAAACGCCCGCTTTCCATGATTCTTTGCCCCATCGCCCTCTCCGTCCCTCGCGGCTCTCTCCGTCCATCGCCTCTCCTCCGAATCGCTCCATCCGCACGCTGCTCCGTCCATCGCCCTCTCCGTCCCATCGCGCCTCTAAACCGTCCCATCTGCACCTCTCGTCCCATCGCCCTCTCCGTCCCATCGGCCCTCTCCGTCCATCGCCCTCTCCGTTCCATCCGGCCTCTCCGTCCCATCGCCCTCTCCGTCCCATCGCCCTTCTCCGTTCCCATCGCCCTCTCCGTCCCCATCGCCCTCTCCGTCCCATCGCCCTCTCCGTCCCCATCGCCTCTCCGTCCCATCGCCCTCTCGTCCATCGCTCTCCGTCCCATCGCCCTCTCCGTCCCATTCGCCCTCTCCGTCCCATCGCCCTCTCCGTCCCATCGCCCTCTCCCGTCCCAATCGCCCTTTCTCCGTCCCATCGCCCTCTTCCGTCCCATCGCCCTCTCCGCTCACCATCACCTGTCCAACACCTTCGCCCCATACACGCCCTCATCGCCCTGTACGCCTCCATCGCCCTCACCGCTTACATCGTCCCAGAGGCCTCCTCCGTCCTCACCCTTGCTTACCTTTTCCCCGCCGCCCTTGCTCCTGTTTCCTACCACTCATGATTCCAACTCCGCCATCGTCCATACCTTCTCCGTTCCTCCGCATCCATCACATATAAGTCCCCGCTTCCACTTCACCTCATCAACCCTGTATACCGTTCACAAACGGCTCCTCCGCCCGTATCATTCCCACAGTTGCCTCCCTCCTGCAATTGCGCCCCTCACAGTCTACCTTTGCCGACTGCTGCTCCCCTGCCGTCTGCGCTATGCCGCCAACACGGCGGACCCGCAGTCAGATCTGCTCCCTGGTATCGATACTGCTACCCTGGCTGTTGTCGAGCTGGTATTCAATGTGCAATTCAGAGGGATGAGCGTTGAAACATCTCCCAATAAACATATCATTTTCCAAGTCAACAATAAAATTATGCATTTATGTAGTTACAGTATGTTAGTGATCATTCAATAACGTTTGATAAGATATTTATTTAAGTGTTGTATCCAGACTTTTTTCAGTGCCGTATACATTCTCTTTGAAGGAATAATTTTGTGATTGTTTTCTAGTGTTACTTTTTCTACTTATTATTCTTGCGACCATCATCTTGAGCCTTCGGTGTTGTAACATTTAGCGTACCGGACTGTTGTATCCTAGTTTGCGGGTCCAAACTCGAGTAAAGTCGTGGATTTTTAAAGGCAAAAAAATCCTGTCGTTCACCTTTCTTGGGAGGATTAGTAAAGCCTGCTGTCCTATGAATATTTACAGCATGTAAAATATCCTCAAGACTGAAAGAAACCACTGAACAACATTCAAAATCGCTAGTTTTATCACTCGAGTAATACCCCATTACTGTGCTAGACGGTGAAAGGAGTATAGTGAAATTTGGATGGTCAGACGAAAGAGCCTACCTAATGGTCTGATGGCCTCGTCATAACGAATGACTGACTGATTGAATGATTGACATCATACCTATGAACGTTTCCTTTATCTGTATCTTTGCTTCTGATTTGCTATCTTCACAAATACGTCTGATGTCTCAATCTGGTGCTCTAAAGGTCACTTTAATGTGTCGATGGCCAAGTAGAGAGACTTGCCGGCAACACGGATGACTGACAGTGCGGTAATTCAGGATGTGTTTTGCCGAGAAAGGAAAACAAACTCGTGTTTGAATTCCGCTCAAGAGAGATGACTGTTATGAATTCGCTAGACTTTCTGTACGACTTTCACTGGTCGGTCTTCGCTCTCCAGAGCACGATGATTACCTTTCACTGGCCTAACTGTCAGTGTTAATTAGTTATGGAAGAATACATTTTTTATCTTTCAACAGAAAATTTCGACTGTTTACAGGATAGTGAATGTCCTGGTGTTCAGCTGCAACCTTTACATCAACAGTCTAATGTTCTTTGCCCTGACTACCAGAATCCTAATTCTCACACAATCTGCCTCTTTTGAAATGCTCATGTTTCAATCCTATTGCCCATCCTTTCATCTCCGTCGCTGTCGTGTATTAATCTTGGATGCCGTCGGTACCTGACCACAATTCCAATGAATACGTGAATGTGTAATTAGGTGTACTGCTCCAGATTAGAGCAAATCCACGCTTGCATGAAATATACTTGACGCAGGGTTGCGTAAACACGAATTATTTACCTTCTCCGTGATCTGACCAACTTCAATGTTTCTTTTCCAATGTACCGCGGGAATACATTTGAGTGTGCATTAACAAAGAAGTAATTACTTATCTAATGTATATCTTGAAATACAATTTTCTGACGAGAGCCAAGCAAGATGTTTTGTGATATGAAAGGCGTTGCTAAACTTTGGTTTTTACTGTATGGATTTTGAATTCTTGGTCAAATAAATGCATTACACACTCGAATTCAAAATTATTAACGAAATCTAGGAATTACGATTGTAATTCTGTTACCTTAAAGTGATTTTTACTAGTAAATTTTCCGACTGTGAGAAAACAGTTATAATATATTGTAGAAAATATTGGGATACGATTTTATTCACCTGTAACAGTTATTCCAGGAACTAAAGAATTTGTCAGTGGTTCCCGTCACATCTAATAATATTGTTTCATGAAACTTGACCTTTACATAAATTGACATTATTTCGTTATTGTTTTTATTCCACCATTAGTTATACAGCAGATATAGCGAATTTTGTCACTACCAATTAATCTATCACTATATCCTATTCTACCACTCAACAAGCACCAAAAAAGAGGGAGGGAATTTTAAATAGGTTGAAATTATAAATTTTTAAATATTAAAATCCATAATTTGGTTGGACCTGTTTTTTTTTTTTTTAATGTTAGTAAAAAAATAATGGAAGTAAACTATTCCACAACCCCCACATCTTCTTTAAAACGTGAGTCACTTCTTTCAGCCATTAAATCATGCACAAGAAATGGGTGAAATTCAAGAATTTGAATTTATCCCTATTTTACAAGCATTCTGAAAAATATTGAGAGAAATAATATAACTTATCTTAAAAATGGAATAATAATTACAACAATGGTATTTACGATAAATATCAGATGTGAATGTTGTTGTCCTTAATCTGATGACTATTCACTCGTGAAAATTAAAAACCAATAGTCTTCTTAGCTGTAGCAATTTCAAAATGGTCATCCCGATCAGGGCGGATGTACGAGATACGCTCAAAAAAGACATTATTCACTTTTCTATCAGAGTTTTCTTACCGCTTCTACATACCTGGCCAATCATAAACTGAGACTCCATTTAATCTTATATTATAATGTTATACGTCATTGCTAAGACTGGAATGTCCAATAACAGCGTGTGTATATAACACCTACGTCTTTCAAAATTTGCGGCGCCGTTCTAAGCACTGTGTACAGTAATTTTTTACTCGTGAATAGTTCGAAAACACAACTTGTGTTTTGGAAATTTCCTCAATAAATCCCCTCCCTGCTTCGTGAGTCGGAAATTTATCGACAATTTTCAAAGCACTCGTGATATTAACTATGATGATTTTATATGCTATTTTGTGTATTATGAGAATGGTAGATAATGGAGAGTATTATGAAATTTTAATTAAATACAGTAAGCATTTTTATTCATTCGCAAATCGAACGAATATGGCGTGAAACATAAAACACAGTGAATATTATTCTCTGTTTCTTTCTGAAGGCTGATAATGGAAAATATATTTGTTTGTTTATAGTAAAATGATTTCAAAATACTATTTTTATTATTATAATTTGTTTTCTCTTACATGGTAAGTTTCAGTAAACTACAATATGTTTAACATTTTCACGAATGAAGACGGGTGAGCTCTCATCTTTAATTATTTTATTGAAGTTGTTCATCTGGTACGTCCTCTACATTATTTTATTACGTTTTCTGGCTACGTCCTCTTACACACTGATTCCATTTTGATAAAAATAAACAATTTATTTAAGTTTCGGGACATATTAAATCTGTATTCACATGAATAGTGATGTTGCCGCTGTTTGTAAACTGCCCCATTTATTAGTCTTAGAGAATAGGTTCTGAACGACTTGAGGAATTTCGATTTTTGTTTATTGTTCTGTCATTTGGGGAATTTAATAATCGCAAGGTTTGCGCTTGTTTATGCATTTTATTAACTGGACTGTGTAGGAAGGAGCCACTCGCGAAGATCAATCACCCTGAATTTAATTTATTGTTATTCTTCGTTTTTGATATTTTAGATTTCAGTACATTGTTATATTTTTTGTGGTTTGAGGGTTCTTTTGAAATGAAAATTAAGTACTAAATCGTATGAACATCTCTGAAACATAAACAGCGTTGAATTTTTATATTTAATTTACGTTACAAGATGTACCCGAACAAATCATGAATGTTTGGCGTAGCATTAAAATCAACACTTGACAATAATAACGATGCTCCTTTCACTAATTTTTAATTAATGAAAGTAAACAAACACACAACAGAATTTGTGAATGGGAATATAAGGAAAATTGTATTAGATGCTGAGACCTGAAAGGAAGTTATCTCAATTATGTAGTTTTATTATTGTACATTTTGTAATTTAAATTATAAAATTATTTTCTTAGCCATACGGTATAAATAAAAAACGCCATTTCAGCTGCGCGTATTATATATTAACGGAATTTAGAGAACAACATTGGGAGTAGATGTTTGCATGAACAATTACAGTTTGTCTGTCAGATAGTATATGTCAAGACATCAATGCATTAAAAAGATGTAATAGAAAAATATTAACATTTTGAGCAAACTACCTTCTCGCAGGCTCCTTACGTTTTCTGGAAGAAGCATGACTCTCCTTTTGAAAACCATGAATTGATTCTGTGGGAGATGTGAACAGGTAGGAAATGCAAGTGTAAGGCGGAGGGCGCCTACATTATGTAATCTGATTGGTAATCAAGGGATTGTTATTCTCTTTGAGGGTGATAATATGCAATGTAACAGTTGAATTTAATAGTTCTTTATATATAAAGTGAATCAAATGAATTAAACTATACCGGAGGAGCAAAAAAGTCTGCACGTTTTTTTCTTCTTTCTTGAGTAAATTGATTACTCAGAGTTTTGTCGTACTGGTCAAATCAAGCCGATGAGACGGCTGAGTGAAGTGTGAGGCGCTGGAAGAGCTGGGATCAGAATTGATCGATAGCGGCTTTGATGTCACAAGGGCAACAGACCGGTAGAGTCTCGGACTGGCTCGGTGGGTGTCATGTTTTCGTAGATTCGGCAGAAGACGGTATGATGCCTAGTGAGTTGGCCTCGAATCAAGAGTAATGACCCGTTGGCTGCACTGGTTATTTGTCGGCCGAATAGAAAGTAGCCGTACTCGTTGTGGCTGTCTGCCTATGGAGCGAGTGTTTGATAAGATCGTCCGTTGTGTTGCTGATGTCGCAATAGCGTTTACGTCTTAGTAGTCAGAGTTTAGGGTGGTGCCTAAAGTTGGTTAATGAGTTTGCTTTTATGTCTGTTTGTCTGTTACTTCTGCCAGTAGTTAAGCAGTGTTGAGATGTCTATGTGTGACAGTTTTACTGTCGACGTTTGACGTTGGGTGTCCGGTAGATCTGACAGTAGTCGTTGTCTGAGTGTTGGTTGATTATGTTTGACACTTGTTTGTTTTGAACCTTGGTGTCGCTAATGGGAGTTTCCCGGATTTATGTAGCGAATATTCTTAGATGTGAGGGTAGAGGAGGAAACATGACATGGCAGCTAGCGTACGTGTGTAGCGTGGGATGTTACTTTCGATTATTATATCGCGTCACTTGACATTTTTAGTATTTGACGTCGCGACGCAAGGAAGATTGCTTGTTCGGCACGATGGCTTTTAGATGAAGTCTTGGTGGAGAAGGGATGTTATGAGACATGTTGTAAACATCTGGCAGGTGCGCGATTGGGGGTGTGAAGAGCGCGACTGGTGCGTCGCGGAGAAGGTGAGGTCAGTGGCCCACTTGGTATCGTGCTTCCTGAGGCCCTGGGTAGTGGAAATGCTCACTCGAATACATCATTCTGCTGAATTATTTATTGCCTATTTCTAATGTTTTCGTGCGCGATGCGCTCTGGATATAAGTGGGAGAAGTTTCTGAAGGTGGCGGTGAAGGATTGTCTGAAAGCTCTGGCGACAGGCCAAAGGCACTTTAGGGGCTACGTCTGGTAGAGGATCACAGAAAATTGAAACGTTCAAATTTTAAATACATTTATCAGGGTCGAAGAGATAGGGTTGAAGATAGTTGAATACAATTTCTCGTTGTTATCCAGAACATTCCATCATTCTCATTCAACTCATGACTACAAGTATTATTTAAACATAATCAAAAGCCTTAATTTATTATATTTACCGAGGGGTGCACTACGAGTTAAAGGAACTGAAATAAACATCCATATGTTTTAAATGTATATTTAAATCGATATAGATCATGTGAGTGTTAATGAAACATGTTATAATGCTTGATATACCGTTGTTATGGCAGTAATCTTCAATCCATTTAGTTGTTTTAGTTTGTAGATTATTACTCTTATTATATTGTATTATTAACATTCTCATATTTGTTCGGAACTGACGGAACGAAAAATATAATTTTTACGTATCCATTCACAATTAACGTATTTGGTTTGATTTGCTTTGTAAATTAATCAATGTGCAATGTTCGTGAAATACTTCTGTATGATTCCTTTTGTAAAAGTATCTCTTCCACATTTTGATTCATCGCTAGAAGTATTTGCAGAAATACTTTCTTTGTGATTCAAGCATCTTAATTTCACGCAAAGCGCAATACGAGTAATGATAATATCATATTAAGAGCTGTGACGTTTCTCTAATTTGATAGAGAATAAAAGTAGGAAAGATCAAAATTTCACCGAAATAATTTCACTTCTCGATTATTGTAAAAAAACTGGGTGTAATTTAACAAATATAAATAATAAGCTCAATAATATCTTTTGTTTTAGTACAGTTCACCCTATGAGACATTTTTTTAATAACCTCATGCTTTAATCCTTTCTGCAGCTTGAGTAGAAAATCATGAAAATCCAGGGCACTATCCTCTGTGCATCTCGGAATTCACTGTCACGAACAGGTCGATAGCCCTGAAAAGGTATGCACAAAAGCAGTGAGAGAGAGGGGGATATGGAGAGAAGAAGGCAAAGCGGTGGCATTGGACGAGATACGGGCGCGTGAAAGCGGTCCGAAGTCTGCGACGCGAAAAGAACGAGTACGCTCGCCCCGCCCGGCGGCGTCCCTTTTCGGACGGGCGACCAGCGGGTGGGGTGGGCGAACACCCCGCCCTTCGCCGTCCCCATCTTCTCGTGCTCGCCAAACTGCCTGTCTGCCCGTCGTCTTGCCTCTTCGCCTGCTTGCTCTCCGTCTGCTTGCCTCTCCGTCTGCTTGCCTCTCCTGCTGCTTGCCATCTCTTGCTTGCTCTGCCGTCTGCCTTGCATCTCGTCTGCTTGCCTCTCCGTCTCTTGCCTCTCCGTCTTGCTTGCTCTCGTCTGCTTGCTCTCCGTCCTGCTTGCTCTCCGTCTGCTTGGCTCTCCGTCTGCTTGTTGTCCGTCTGCTTGTCTGCATCGTCTGCTTGTCTGTCAGTTCTCTTGTCTGTCCGTCGTGCTTGTCTGTCCTCTGCTTCTGCGTAACTGTTGTCTGTCGCGCTCTGCCTTGTTCTGTCGCTGCTTGTCTGTCGTGCTGCTTGCTTCCGTCTGCTTGTCTTCCGTTCTGCTTGTATGTCGTCTGCCTTTGTCTGTCCGGTTCCTTGTCTGTCCGGTTGCCTTGTTTGTCCGTCTGCTTGTCTGTCCGTCTGCTGTCTGTCGTCTGCTTGTCTGTTCCGTCTGCTTGTCTGTCCGTCTGCTTGTCTGTCGCGTAGCTATGTCGTCCGTCTGCTTGTCTGATCCGTCTGCTCTTGTCTGTCGTCTGCTTGTCTGTCGTCTGCTTGTCTGTCGTCTGCTGTTCTGTCCGTCTGCTTGTCTGTCCCGTCTGCTTGTCTGTGTAGCTGTCTGTCGTCTGCTTGTCTGTCCGTCGTGATTGTCTTGTCCGTCTGCTTGTCTGTCCGTATGCGTTGTCTGTCCGTCTGCTGTCTGTCGATCTGCTTGTCTGTCCACGATAAGGTATCTATGTAATTAATCAGATTACCATAGGTTTGGGTTAAAAATTAAAATTATCTAGAAGAACAAGAAGAAAAATGGAGCAAAGGGAGGCTATAGTAACGGAGAGTGAACGTAGGGATTTAGTATGGAATAGCATGTGTGGGATTAGATTTAGAAAATATGGGCAAGCAGATGTGGAAAGGCTTATATAAGATAATATGGGAGATGTGGCAAAGGCTTAACAGGGGATAGGGCGTGGTAGGAAATTGGTACATGCAAGGAAAAGGGTAAAGTAGGGTTATGCGTCTTCTAGAGTATAGGGGTGGTAGGCCAGGGTAAGCTTGAGAGTGGACATGGTTGCTGAGTACAGCATGGGTGGGGCCATGTTTGGGGTGAGCTATGGTAATGGTTATTACGGGGCGATCACGGATGGAGCAGTGGTGGGTGTGGTAAGCATGGTGGAGGGTGAATCTAATACGTAGACATATAGGACTGGATAAGGTATTGTTGTTGTATTCTTGGCTGTTCGAGTTGATGCCGGTCGTTGGCTGAATGCGACATTTCAACTCTCTACTCGGTGGTCACGCGGCAGCCGAAAGCACGCAATAGAAGCGGCGATAGGCTGACATTGAACGTTGCTCAAGAACATGAATGGAACTGTAGGAGCATGGATAAGACATGTTTAGAACACGGGTAGAAGCTAGGGTGGACTATAGTTAAGGCGATTGTACAGCCATGAGAAAGTCATGAGTAGAGATGGATGTGCGTGGGTAGAAAAGTGTAGGGACGGGAAGAGGCTTTGCTTCGAGCGGAGGGCCGAGGGCTGGGGTGCGCAGGGCCGGCTCCGGGGAGGGGCTTGCTGTGCCGCGTCGTGCGGTGCAGGGCGTGGCGGTGGGCTGCGGTGCGTGGCGGTGCGTGGGCGGTGCGTGGCGGGGCGGGGACGCGGCGGGGCGCGCGGGCGGCGGGCGGCGGGGCGCCGCGGGGGCGGCGGGGCGGGCGGGGCGCGGGGGGGGGGGGCGCGGCGGGGCCGAGGCGGGGCCGGCGGGGGGGCGGGTGGGGCGGGGCGTGGCCGGGCGGGAGCAGCGTGTTAGTATGGACGGCTGGAGATTCTTAACCCGCGCATGTTAATCAGGCGCCCGCGCCCGATCCGATGAAGGGTGCGACGCAAGGCACGTGGTGAAGGGAGGGGGTGGCGGAGCTTGGAGCCGGCGACAAGTGAAAGCGAGGTGAAAACATGCGAGGGAAAGAAGAAATGGAAACGAAATGCAGGAGAGTAAACAGCTGTCAATTAAAGAGGGATCAAACT
This sequence comes from Gryllus bimaculatus, assembly GCA_017312745.1. NCBI lineage: Eukaryota > Metazoa > Arthropoda > Insecta > Orthoptera > Gryllidae > Gryllus > Gryllus bimaculatus. The sequence goes on from BOPP01000201.1 coordinate 662,755, forward strand.
CATAGTAAAGAGCTGCAAAAGTTGGGAATTTCTAAAGAAACATTTAACAAGCTATTGTGGATTTAATATTATTTGTTTAATTTTGTCTTAAAGTTGTATTTAATAATAATATGAAATCAGATTATGTACATTGTATATTTGGTGATTTTACCTGACGCATTTAAAGTGGTCGGCAAAATGTTTGTTATACGGCGTTTCAAACCTCAATTTTGGAGTAAGGATAAATGGGTAACAAGAAGATGATTCAAGTCTGTGTTGCGATCTTTTACAACTTAATTCGATTCTTCAGTTGATGTTCATAGTTTTATATTATTTCACGTCATTAACTGTGAATGGAATTATCTTTTACCACATAATGGTTGTGACTGGAATAGATCACAGATATGTGGAATAGGAGCGAAAGCTAGCTTAAAGAAATGAATGGAAAGCATAAATTTCTTTTCAATTTCAAGGTAGGCTTATGAACATTCTTCATCGAATTTAAAGTATAATTACTAATAAGGAATTGAACAGGACAAATGTATTGTTCGTTTATTCGCCATGAGAATGTGAGCGACTTGATTCCAGGTCGAAAGCCCAGGTTGGCGGTGAGTCACGAGGTGCATTCGTCTGCGGCGCAACGTGCGGGGGGCAGAGGCGGAGCGGCGTGCGAGGCGTTGGGCGTGGCGGGGCGTGGCCTGGGCGTAAGGGGGCGAGGAGGGCGGTGGCGTCGCCCGGCAACGCGGACCGTTATTGTTGTGTTTGGCGACCGTCCGGCCCGCCATGGGCGCCGGCGCCTGCGCTCTCGGCCGCGCCCGGTTCCACACACCCTCTGGACTTTCTGCCCGCACCATCGTCTTTCACCGCGCCCACCTCTCCGCCACCCCCATCAACTTTGCGCGCCCGCGCAGCCCACATCCCCCTTTCCTAACTTTTCGCGCCCTCCCGAATGCGCCTCCCGCAGCTCCTGGCGCCCACGCGCAGTCTGCGTCCTGCACGCTGCCCAGCCACGCACAGCAACGTCGCCACCCACTCCCGACATCCTGATGTCCGCCACTCGATCAGCCGTCCTCCGTCACAAATCTAAACCTGCCTCCTCGCAGAATGCTAAACGCGCTTCCATGATTCTTTGCTCCGTCGCCCTCTCCGTCCCTGCGGCTCTCTCCGTCCCAATCGCTTCTCCTCCGTCAATCGGCTCTCATCCGGCATCGGTCATCGACTCCGTCCATTCGCCTCTCCGTCCGATCGCCTGCTCCGTCATCGCGCTCCTCCGCTCAGGATACACGGACCGGGTTTTGAATTCGGGTCCGAGATTGGAACATGAGCTGGTAGGACAAAAAAAAAAAGGAAGCAAACTTCGCCCAACCGGGCGGCGCGGATAAAGGTAAAGCAAGGGTGAGGAATCGCGGGAGGAGGCCGTCCTCATCGCCCTCGTGTGAGGGACGATGTAAGCCGTGAGGGCATGCGGTCGGCGTACCGAACGGGCGAATGAGGAACTCGGCGTTACATCGGGTCCCAGAGGCCGGGGTCCTCCGTATCACGCCTTGGCTTGCTCTGGATCCGACCGGCGTCGCTTATGTCTGACGTGGATTATGTGGCTGAGCGCAGTGCATGATCGAGAGGCGCGCCAGATCGTGACGAGGAGCTGATTGAAACTCCGATCTGCGCCAGTTACCGTCGAGCGATGGGACGGACATCACAGTCGATCCGGAGTGTGGGACGAGACGCGATCACGGACGGGAGTAGAGGTACGTATGGGACGGAGAGGCTGATCGGATGCATTATGTAGATGCTGATATGAGAAGCGCTGTCACTAAGAATAAGGCTGGCCGAAGCGAGACGCACGCTCGTATACATTCCACGGTGTGACGAGTGCGCTCGTCTGCACTCTGTAATTGGCGCGGGCCTCACGTGTGGGGTGAGCATGTTGCCGACTGCTGCTCCCTGTGCGGTCTTGCGCTACGGGAATGGCGAAACGGTCGGGACGCAGCGCTAGTCAGGAGAGGTGGCATTGCTCGGCTGGGGTGATGCGATACGGCGCTGGGCGCCCTAGCTGTTGCTGGGTGCGAGGCGGTGGGGTTATTGGGGAAGAAGTGGTGGTAGAGGTGGGGAGAGGAATGAATTTGTCGTTATGAAAAAAGAGCTTGGACCCGATAAAGCAATGGTAGGTCGATTTTCCAAGTCAGACATAAAGATTAGCGATTGTATGGTAAGTTGCATTGTGATGGTTTAGTGAGGCATTCGGAAGGTAACGTTGGATAGAGAGAGGTTAGTGTATGATGTGAAGTGTGTGTAGCCAGAATAATGATGTGGTGTCGCAGGCGGAAGTATTTATCATCTATGTGGAAGGAATAAGTGTCTTGTATTGTTGGTTTCCTAGGTGTGGACTTCCTGTCTATTGACTGTAGTATTCGCTCAGAGACGCACATCGCGCGAGTGCGGCCTGTTTGTAGCGCGCGTGTCGTGGAAGTTGTTGATTACGACGTAAAAGCGAATCACCGGGTCACTGTTTGTAGCTCATTTCGGCTTATTTTGCGGGCGACTCCGCTCGAAGTAGAAGTCGTTCGTATTTGTGTGAAGAGCGAAACAAATCCTGTTCTGTTCACCTTTCGTTGGGAGGGGATAGTGAACACGGCCTGCGATCGTCCTCACTCGACATATGGGGATAGCCGGTCGGGCCATGTTAGTCTCCTCAACGACTGAAACAGAACGGGAGTACGAGAACAAAACGTCAGTTCTAAAATTTTGGCTGATACTTACACTCGGGTTCAATACCTGGGGCTTTTCATTACCGGCCGTTGCTAGTCGGGTGAAACTGGAGATCTGACTGTTGAAATTTCGGAATTTTGTCAGTACGGGAGACAGATGCTACCTGACATGTCTTGATGGCCTCGTCTATATTCGAACCTGCTTGTCTCGACTGAATTGATTTATTCTGTAACAACATATCCTAATGAAACGTACCTTTTTAACTACTAGTATTATTCGAACTTTTGGAAGCGTTCCTGGATAAATTTGCTATCTTTGTCAAATTAGCGATATGAATGTCTTTCAATTTTTGTTGGCTTTCTCCAATAAGGTATCACTTTTATATGTGTAAGCATGTGCCCAAGTTACGATCGTTGCGGATACGACAGATTTGGCTGCTGACAGTGTGGTCGAGTTCACATTCAGAGATGGCTAGATCTTTGACGCGTGAGAAAGGAAACAAAATAAGTGTTTGATAATATCTTGCTATAAGTTTGAGATCGGCCGTTTATTTAAGTATGCGTCTGAGACCTTTCTTGTACGAACATTCTTCAGCTGAGTCGGATCTTTCAGACTTGCTCGCAGAGCAACAGGCGATGTATCAAGTATTTCTTGGTCACTGGCATGAACCAAATGTCCACAGGTGTTAAATTAGTTTTTATATGGACATGATATATCTTGAGGGTTCTATTATCTCTCAATCAGAATTATTTATTGAATCTGTTATACAGGATAGTGCAATGGTCCTGAAGTGTGGGGCAGATAGGCTATATCCTTGTACACTCGACAGGCTTATGTTCTTTGCCTACTGACCTACAATGTAACGTAATTGCTCACACATCTTGTCTCTTTTTTTGGAAAAATTGCTGCATGTCTATGCATGTACTTTATCATAAGAAAATCATTCATTTTCATCTCACCGCGCTTTGTCGTGATATTGATTATTCTCTGGTAAGGCTCTTGTTTGGATACAATCCTTGTAGAAACCACAAAATATTCAATGAATAAGTGAATGTGTATATTTACGTGTATAGCTGCTTGCCCTTAGATTTTTTGGATGTCATTTGAAATACCACGCTGGCACTGAAATTATTTATCTTGACTGTAGGGGTTGCTTTAAGACACGAATTTTTATTTTTTTTACGCTAATCCTACGTGACTGTGGCCAATCTTTTCAAATTTCTTTTCCAATTGTTAGCTGCGGGTAATCCAATTGAAGTGTCGCATTATACAATAAGAAGCATATGTGACTATATTCTATTATTGATAAACATCTTGATTCGGTATTTCACAATTTTCTGACGACGAAGTACAGCTTGATTAGTCTGGTTCGTGATAGGGACTACAGGCGCGCGTATCTGCTAAACGCATTGGTTTTTTTACTGTATCCTCAGGATTCTTGAATTCTTAGAGTCACGGATAAATGTTATTGTACACTCTCGGAATTCGAAAATTATTTGGAAGTACAGGAATTACATTGTTATTATATTGTCTGGTTTACGTAAGGGGGCGGGTTTTTGTCTACTAGATAGACGCGGGTTATCGCTCCGACTGGTGGAGAGAAACAGTATACTAATAGTACGGGTTGTAGGAAAATGTGAGGAATAGTTTGGACTTTTATTCACATTTAGCTAGTTATTGCGAGAGTAAAGGATTTGTGCAGCGTGCGTGCGGAGATCCTAGAGTGGAATCGGGGGTGTGCTGTCAGGAAACTGAGCCTTCTGAGCATGGAAGAGTGCTGGAGATGTTAGTGTGTCGTTAAGTTCGTTTCTTATTGGCCACAGTTAGTTATACAGCAGCATGATGCGAATTTTGTCGAATACGCAATGGTGAGGTGACTACTCTCGTATTCTATTAGCGTACTCCCGACCTATTTGTGCTGACTTCCTCGCGTACCTTCCTTGCCGGGCGAATTTTTCTTAGCCTCCTGACGGGTCTTTATCATCTAGGTCTCCAGTGTGTCCGATTCACTGTTATGTATTTCTACAGTCGGTATTTTCATCTCTTCTCTACTATCTCAATTTCGTACTCGAAAACACTCGGTTTTTGCACTTGCTTCGCATTCCTTCCTGTGCCGCTCCTCATACGCACTCTACATCTCATCGATCCACCATACAGCTGCACGCATGTCAACACCGTGTCTCCAATTGTTCGCACTCATAGTCCACCTACCATGGCATCCCACCTATATCACTCTATCCAATCACCCGTCTGAGCATAGCCATCTTTCGCGGTGCTTGCGGTGTTTGGTGGCCGCGTGCCGAGTCGCGCGTGTAGGTGGCTTCGCCGAAGGGATACCGCAGCGCGCCCATCCTTCTGTTTGTCTGTTCGTATGTGATATTCTACCCAGATTACATCTCCACTCAAAAGACACCAACCATCACTAGCCACCATCAGCTACCGAGTATGCCACGAGTCATCTCCACCACCCATATCACACCATACCACCACCATCTACCACATACTACACCACCATCACCCACCAATGACCACGCACCATTACCACATTACCACACCCATCATCCACAATACTCACACATACGACCATGCCACAACATCCACAGCCATGCACCACATCACCACCATACCACCACCATCACCACCATCCACACCACCAACCATACACCACCACCAGTACACCACCCACATACCACCACCACCATCACCACCACCACCATACCACCACCACCATCACACAACCACCTTAGCGCACCAACGCGGCAGCTTGACGCCGTCAGGAAGTCTGGGGCGAAGTGGTCGCAAGCCCCGAGGCCCGGCTCTGCGTACGAGGCCGGCAAGCTTCCCTGCTTGGCCATGCGGGTTGCATACCTTAAGCAGCGGCGCATGGGGGAGGCCGCCCCTCCATGGAACCGTTATCGCCGCGTGCACCCTCTCCCCCCGGCGCTGCTCCACGGCCTACCCATCCGGCCGCAGGAGTGGCATTCGTGGCTAAAATATCCCACTGATTACCCCCTCTGTGGACGCCCGCTTTCAGAAATTGAATCGGCCGGCCTCGG
>BOPP01000201.1:711181-731617 GCA_017312745.1 Gryllus bimaculatus
TATTGAGCAAACAACCGTAGAAACGGACTATATTACTTTTTTTTATTTTTCATAAAAAATTGAAAGTTAAATTTTGTCTGCTTTTTTGTTTGTTTATTTATTACTTTATTTTAAAGAAATATAACTTGCACAATACTACAGAATTAATGTTGTATTATTGCGTTAACATAGCAAGTTTTTCTTCTTTTTGTAATCGTGATCAAACATGTCAATCATTCATAAATATCATCACCAGATGATCGTAGAATTGTGTCAACAGAACTTAATAGTTTGAATAATTAATTTAGTTTATTTAATTAGGTATAAAACATAACTGTTAAATTTATTAATAACATGTAACTAATATAACATAGGATTGAAGTACTTTTTCGTCGAAAAGGTAAAGTTATCCTGAATTTACCCTCATTTGATGTTACACGAGCGCGATCAGGGAAACAATATATCCATCTCCTATCATCAATCATTTAAAAACAACAGTATAATTTTGGAAAACGGTTAGACTGTTATTAATATGCTCACAGAGAAATGTGTTCTTTATTTATGTTCTACCCTTGCCTTCAAATCCATACGTTATGATCGCAAGGGTGCTAAATGGCAGAGTTCAGAGGAATATTGTCAAATGATGTATTTCCACTAATTCCCAAACAAATCGAAGCAGTTAAGGCACTCTAACCACCATCATACAATGGCAAAAGGTATAACTAGAGAATAAATGGCGGCTTGAACAGTTTGTGGAACTATATGCAAAGAAAGGGCGGATTTTCAAATGGGCAACCTGCCAGTCATGGCTGAGTTGTAGCATTACCGTTCTTTCTGCAGCTGACGCTGGCCTATGTTTCGAGTCTTATCAGTAGCGTAGTTTTGACAGTAACAAGATATGTGAGTGGAATTCAAAGAAATTTTGAAAAATAATTCCTCCGTCTCAAAGGAAATTTAAACGGCCGGTTGCTATGATCGTTAGTTTTCGCAGTTTCTCCAATCAATACCAGGCGAATGCCGGACCATTATCTTAACAAATGAACAATGGATCACGGTCGATCCTTTCCTCATACATGTCTCCTGCTCTCCTCTTACACACACACACTTGCATGTACAAGAGCACTACACTACCACACATATCGAGAGACCATTCGCGAGCTTAGAGTTTGTCCCGGCTGGGACGGTGCCCCGACGTCGGCGGAGTCATCTGGATGAGGTGGCCTCCGCAAGCCACGGACCGTGTAGTCGGCGCCGCATTTCACTTTCTAGGGGATTCGTTGTAACACTGCTCCTTCCTGCAATAACATTGACTACCCCACGGAACTCATAACGTTAGCACTTGGCGCGGTCGGGAACGAAGTCATAAATCAAACTATTCACCGCCCCCCTCCGTTCGCTCCGGGTGTTCGTGGACGTGCCCCATCCTCCTGGGGGCGGCGTGGGTCACTGACCCACCTGATGCTAGTCGCCCACGCCCGCGCGGCCGCCGGCACGCGCGCTGCATCATCGGCGTGAGGGTAGCCCCTGCGGGAGCACGCGGCACCGACAGGGGGCGGCGGAGGAGACACATAAAGTGTGAGGGGGGTTGAGAGGATGAGATGAGAAGCTTCGATGGATTGGGTGCGTGAAGGGATGGAGAAATTAAGTGGATGTATTCGAGAAGAGGGGAGAGTGTGAAGATGTGGAGACCGAACGGTATGGCTGGACTGGGAGGTGGCACTTGAGACGAAGGGGTGTGTGTGAGAGAGAGTCACAGAGAAGAGAGTGAGAAGAGAAATAACAGGAACTGTGAAAGAGACGAAATGGGAATGCTAGTTATAAAAACTGAAAAGGGAATACGTGGAACAGAGTAAATAATATTCGATGGTGAGAGGAAAGACGAAGAAATGGAAAGAGGTAGGGTTGTGATGAAGAGATGTGTAGAGTTGACATGAGATGTGGGGATGTGGTGAGGAGATGTAGCGTTACGATGAGTAAAGATAGGATCGAGGAAATTCAAAAAACAGTTGGAAGTAGGTTGGAGTGTGATGAATAGGGGAAGTTATAAAATGTGCCGAAGTGGCGGGGGAGTTGAAATGCTATGAAATTTTAGAAATAGCGGGGAGATGAGACGAAGGATAAAATGGTACTCTAGAAAGGTGACTGACATGAAGATAACGTGAAGCATATCTTTAATACAAAAACGCAAATGAAGAGGGGAATTATAGGACGTGGTGAGACGAGAACCGACTGAGATGAGGGAAGTGCACGGAGGGAACAGGATAGCCGACCGTCACGCAGGCAAGTCCCAGCGGAGTGTGGCAGCGCGCGAGGAGATACGACTAGGGGACTGGAAACTGGGCGTGGCGCGGCGCGGCGCGGCGTGGCGTGGCGGGGCGGTGAAGGGCGGGGGGCGGCGCGGGGCCCCAGGGAGCGATGAAAGCGATGCGCGGCCGCGGCCGAGTGGAAGCAAACCGCGTAGGGGGAAGAGAGGGGAAGGGAGGGGATGATGAAAAATGCGACAATGGAACCGCACGGCAGGTAGAGTACGCCGAACTCACCGGGGAGTTGGCGTGCTGCGGGATGCGGGAGCAGATGCGCAGGAAACGCCGCCCCGTCCCGCCCGAGCCCTGGTAAGAGGATTTCGGAAAGGTCACGGCATTAACATGTCAAAAAAATGCACCATAAGAGCATTTATATTGCTAGGAGAATTATGGATTATAGATCTCTGCTGTGTGAAGTTGGTTTGAGGCAACGTAAATGTAGTGTGTTCTTATAAAATCAAATATGTTCCAGATTTAGCTGTAGGTTGTTTGTATTTCGAAATGCAATTAGAATGGAAAATGACCTCGAAGAAAATGTTTCGAAAACACCTACTACAATTTTTTAATGCGTTTCGTGAAATAATTTAAGAATTAAAATGATAAGTTTAACTCTTAAATTAAAATGAAAAAGTGTTTTTTTAGGATGGTTGGAAATAATTCCTTTGTCAAATTTACCATGAGATGTATTCATAACGATAATTTAATATACAAGATATTACAATACTTCACAGTATCCACTTCTCTTCACTTTAGTAGTCCAGTTTTTAATTTGTTAGATATTTTTTTAATATATCTGTCATAAGCATTAAAGATTTTCTTCGTTCTATTCGAAGACTAGACTGTATTGGATTCAAGCCCAGAAGTCTAATCTACCTGCCTTTAATGTGGCCACTGACACGGAAAGCATTGCAGCTAAATTACAAGATCACAACATTATAACCGCTGGAAACTTCAAAGCCTTCTGTCTTTCACTGAATATGTTGATTTTAATATAATCCAATCAACAGGTGCATGTCATGTATCGTTTGTCCGAAGTAATAATTGGTAATAACGTTCTTCCTGCATCTGTTCTCTTCTACCTATCGCCAGTTACAGAGAGTAACTACATTACAACAACACAGTCACGAAGAGATCGTGGTGTACGGATACGAGGAAACACAAATGAAATGGAACTATGTGTTAGCAGAAAACAATATCACAATATAAACTATGCTCTTCGCTAATTACTTCTGCCAGACTTTGTGGTACTTTTGCATTCATACATCTCAAAGTTCTAGGTTGTTATAACGATTGTTATTTGTGCAGCAATCTCCGTAAATATTTGAAAAATTAATGCTTCTTAAAAAAATGGTGCCTACAATCAAATTTTTCAGTTCTTAATTGATAGTAAGACGAAGAAAAGTAATGGGGTTATTCTTTTCATTTCGAATTTCACCCCGAAAAATATATTATAGTCTTAATTCTATAAGAACGTGCTCACATAAATTAAATACGTGTACGGAAAGCAACATGAGAGATGGAGTCATGTCTAAAGACCGAAATATAGCTAATATTAGGAGGGCCGGATTAAATTGCTCATTAACTCTATGTATAAAGTTGAATGACAATGAATCATTTCAGACATTATTATTTGGCTAACGTTGGTATCTGGCGTAGGATGCTGGTTAAGCTAAGCTGACTGTCCGAGAGTTGGAGATCTTGTGCATTCACAAGAAATATTTTGGCATAAAATACTTTAGAAGTTATATGTCCAACAGACTCAAGATTTTCTAGGTAAATTCCAAAGGCCTAAGTCTGAAACCTTGTCGCCACGACTCGGAATTGCAAAGCCAAGCGTCAATGAAGTATTGCAAAGTTACGTTTTGTGGTATCTCGAAAATATAAATTTACAACTGACACCAAGGAACTCAAAACTACACAGATTTTTGTTTCCAACAAGACAGAGAAATTTCCCACTTTTAGTGTGTTTCCTGTTTAATATGTATATTTTATTCCTCACCACCGTAACCTATTTCACATACCCTAGTCACATACCCTTGTTTGCTAATGTCAACTTCATCCGGTTGATGTTCGATGTGTGGTTCCAAGAAGTTCCTACCTCGCGCTTAAACCGGCTATACTTAGATTCGCTCTGTCTTCCAAAAATTAGGGTGATTAGAGTTATCAATATGATGTCCCAACCGTTTCGATTATTATAATTTCTTATTATGTACTTATTCGTAAGTTCCTGTCAGTTTTTGTGGTAAAGAATACGTGTAATTTTCTAGGGAAATACTTTTTTATTTATTGAAAGTATAGGCCATTGGCTTCTCACTTTGCCCATCTTTCAACCAAGTTATGAATACCATACCAGAAAAAATTGCTTGTCTTTTGCGGTAAATTATTCATCGAGCCATTTTCCAATTTTCTCGAAATTTCTTCGAAAAGTGCTTTTCTGCAAGCCCGTGCCCCATTGACGCGAAGAGGTCAGATGGCGCCTGACCGGGGGAGTACAGCGGGAGCCGAAGAATATACAATCCACGCGATATCAATATATCTTTAACTGGTTTTGCTGTGCGAAACGGCGTGTTGTTGTGCATTTGCTGTTCGTTCAAATCACGTTGGAGCCATTTACCGAGTGCATTGAACTTCCCCATTGCTCGGAACCGTCTGCTGATAGTTTCTTATAACATATTCAATGTTTTTTGCCATTTCTGTTGAGTTTTAGTTGTCATCATCATTCAGTAACAATCGCAAAATTGCTCGTCTTCGCAGTTTTGTGGGTCTACCTAGAGTCGCGCTGTCTTTCACCTTGAAATCACAGTTTCATTGCTGAAATCAGTTCACTCACATTTCTCTAATCGATGAGGAGTTGCTCACTATTTTCTACCAACAAACGAGTGACTTTCGTTGTTTTTGTCCTTTTGATTAAATAAGAAAAAGCCAATGCGTGAACAGATGCTTTTTCAGCCACATTGGTCGGCTGTTCTAAGCTTTGTTTGGCGGACTAAACTTGCGTGTGTTGGTAGGTTAATGTCAGACACACAAACTGACGTAGTGTCAAGTTCATACTCTGCATTCTGTTTGCTGGCACCATCACGTAATGAATCCGGAAAAGATTTCCGCATACATCTGGTATCTGTTTGTAGTTGGAAAACGATTTTATAACATATTCCTTAATACTTAGGAGCTAAAACAGTAATTAGAATTATGTTTTACAAGAGGGTAACTACATTTTCGTGACGTAATTAATTAGCTGGTGATTCCTGAGCAATGCGAGAGTTGAGCATCCCACCTGTTTTGGCGATTGACGCCCGACCGCGGTCCCGGGTCGCGGTGAGCGGTCGAGACGAGCAGACCTTGACGAGTGGGCTAATTCCGCGTTTGGGCTACAGGTACTGGCGGGAGGCGAGGGCGAAGGAGAAAACGAGGGCGGGGTGGGGACGGAGTAAACAGCGGTTGCGAGGGGGGGGCGACGACGGAGAATGAGGCGAGAAGGTGGAAGTGCAGGGGACGCGGAAAAGAGGCAGAAGTGATGCGAGGGTGGCGTAAGGGCAGGAGCTGAAACGCGGGTGGAAGCGGAGCAGGGGCGAAAGAAGGCTGCGGCGGACGGGGGTGGAGGCTAGGCCGGATGTGTGGCGAGTTAGGGCAGTGCAGGCGGGCGGCAAGGCGGGCGGGCGGGCCAGGCGGGTGGTTGGGCGGACGGGCAGGCGGTCTGCAAGAGCTAGCGTACGTATCGATTTCGGAACAAAGCAAGGCGCGGTGCGCGGCGTGGAGGTGGGGAGGGGAGGGGAGGGGACGGGAGGCGTGGGAGGATGCGGAGTTGGACTGCGCCGGTAGAGCAGGTTCAGCAGGCCAGACGCCGCCGGGGTCACTCGCGAATTTGGCGCCCCTACGTCTTCTCCAACCTTCCTACCGACCGGCATATAATTCGGGGGGAGATACAGGAGTGAATAAGATCTTTCTTTCTCTTAAAAGTATGTTAAATAGGTTAGAATGTTTGTATTGCATCTGTTTTTCAAGATTGTGCAAGGTGCTTAAACATTTGTCTCACTTCCTTACTTTTTTCAATAAATCTTTTAAGTGGTTTAATTGTGTAGTAAGTATTCTTGTATAATTTTATTCATTTTAATACAAGTAAAGAAATTATATCTCATCCTGAACTCTCTCTTTTATACCTATCCAACTATCACCATTGTCTCTAAGCTACCTCTTTTTCTGTCCTCCCTCTCTTCTCAATGCCTTTTCTTCACATATCTCCTCTCTCATTTTTGTCTCCATTTTTTAAGTCGAATCTTTCTGACCTTAGTTGTTCAAAGGTTCTTAAACCGTTATAAAGAAATAGATTGTGAAATATTCCAATTATAGTATTGTGTTATATTATTTGAGATATATTTTACGAGAAGTACATGAAAGTCTAAAGTTTATTCTAAATTATTTATTTTTAATGTAGGGATTTTCAAATCGTGCACAGTATAAAGAATAACGTTTTTAACTTCTACCAATGTATTCAACGCAACCTGCGAAATAATTCTATGCTGTTGGAGTTGAAGATATATACTCTACAAGTTGTGTAAGAATGCAAGATTTATTGTATGAACGTACCAATCACGTAAACGTTGGTGAATATGATATATAGCATTTTTAGCGACATGAATATTAATAGTATCTAGCCGCCGTTCTCAACCTCTTTAGCTGCGCGGATCACCTGGTGAGGTAAGTATATTTTCAAGCCCAGTATTTAAAGATACAAAGTAAAAAATACAAACACACAAACATATATTAATTAGGAAGTAAAAAATCCATTTGTCTATTATAGCTGCTCAATAATAGAGAAATCAAAACCAAGCTGTCAACTTTCGGATATAAAAACAATATCAATGGGATTTGAACGAGATCTTGGAGTGTCGTCGGTTAACGTGCTCGCGTTCCACGTCGCAACCCCGGGTTCCATTCCCTGTCAGGACAAAAATTAATGGTGCGTTTTCCTTGCAATGTCCCATCTGTTGCTGTGTGACGATGTGAATGCGCACTTGTCAAGTTGAGAAGACCAGAATACATCGTAGGGATGGCCATGTTTTTACCACACGCACTCCTTAACCCATCGCGACCAGGCCGGGACGTTGGTGGCAGGCCTTAGCATGTAAAGAGCTGCTCTGTCAAAGTACATACATACGTCCATAGGATTTTCGATATTTGACCGCGCGAAAGAATCTCACAATTGAGTCCCAAAATTAACAAAATCAAAACCGATAACATACAATCGCATCCCACTCCGTGGAGTGGGGGCGGGCAGAAGGAGAGAAGGGTGGAGAGTGTTGACCTTGACGATTGAATTTTCTCCTGTCTTTGAATTTATTCCAACCTTCTGCTGCACACCACTACGTTATGCACGGCACATGTTAAAAATATCTGGTGTATAACTTTAGATATCTACATTGAGTACCTGAGAATAAAATTTGTTGAACCACAATATCGTTTTTGTTACCTAATCCAAAAACGGTTAAGTTTTTGTCATTATAGAATATCAAAAGACATTAGAAAATTAGGAAACGAAAACTAATACATTGTCGACGAAAGATCTCAGTCGAATCATTTTGTTATACACAGTTTCATTTTCATACTCTGAATGGCAACTCACTTATTTAGAAACACGAATATATGCTTGACGATAAATAGACATTGTAAGTTGGGAAACGGTCTGAACAAAATATTATGGACTGCGGTTTCGAATTCCTTTAATACTGACTTGCATCATGCTGTTTTGAAGAGACAAGCCAGGCAAGACCACTCAAATCCCATTAAATGATTTATTTAAGAGTAATTCACAATTCACTGCCATCTTCATATTGTTGAATCGTAATTGTTCATGGACTGCGCCTCAGGCGAGAAAATACTTTATAAATGCAAATACCGTAATTAAAGACTTACAATATTTATATTGCTTCGGTTTGAAAGGACACGAGTATCAGTAGTCGGTTGATCCGTGAAGCTATGCATCGAATGTTAATCAATAGATTGAAAAAAGAATTTGTAGTTTAGCATTGCCCAGCGCATTTCTCTTGGTTTCCCTTCCTCCTCTAGTCTCTCTCTCAGCTGGTTTTCTAAAATAACCCACTTTATCATTACCATTATAATTAGTATTAATATTCTAATCTATTAAGTTTTAGCTTCATAGAAGTACGCCTATTCTACTAACTGTAACTTATTTTCTCTGAAACATATAATTCATTATGAATTATTCATTGCAAACACTATACATTACGTGAAAATTGGTGGAGCATCCATTCTAGCTTGATAACTACGTGGAACTCTGTTGCTATCTGAAGCAAAATTCTAGCGACTAGCTGCTCCGTGTAGTATTATGTGATTTCTCCAATCAATACCAAGTGAATGCTGGGGCAGTACCTAATCAAAGGGGTGAAGCACCGCCCACAATCTTTTCTTTCTCTTCCTCAAATCCTCTTTCCTTACTTACTCACACACACAGGTACACTTACTACAATACCACACATTTGGGGAGACGAGTCGATTGTTTAGAACTGTCTCTGCTGAGGCGGTGCCATGGTAAAGGAGATATTTAAAGCGGAAATTTATACGCATGTAGATGTGTAAGTCTGCACTGGATCTCATCATACATCGGAGCAAGAACACCTCCAGGTATAAAAATATCATTACACTAATGGTATTACTGACGTTAGCCGTTAAAGTGCCAAAAAACGTCACACAATCAATAAATATTCAGGTTTTTCACATTGTTATTTTGAAAATTGTTACATTTATGTATTACATTGCTTGATAAAAAGCATTAATGTAGATATTTATCCAGACTTTCGGACGTAATCGCAGATATTATTCACTCCTAGTCTTAGTTTCGGTATCTGCAGTCTATCGACTTCATCGAGCCGATGTTCCATACTTTGAGTCCGTGATATCAAGGGGACGACTGTACTCTATAATATTTGTGTGATAAGCCTGCTTCCGCGGCGATAGCGTCATCTAACAGACCCCCAACCGCCGGCCTCGCCTTTGCTTTTTAATCCGGGGCGGTGGTGGTGGCGGGGGCGGCGGCTGCTGGCTGAGGCGGAACCGCCGTAATTTATTATTTATTAGCGGAGCATGAATGATCAATAAACGCGGGCCGGCCGCCCGGGATGAAAAGTGTGTTTACAATCCATGAAACATGCACGTTAATAACCATACATAAATCGGCAATAATACGCGTTGCATTATTTAATTCGGCCGGACACTGCGGTCCGTCGCCAGGCTCCGACGCTGAGCCGTTTGGGAAATTTTCGACACTCGTGGATTCGTCTTTCGCTGGGCGCGGTCGGGGCTGAGGGGGTGATCGGTATCACAGGGATTAGTACGCTGTAGGGGAACCGCGTAAAAAGCTTGCTTTGCGTGTGCGATACAATTTTGATCGACCGGCGCGCTCCGACAGTTGCCGTTGTCTGACGCTGTGGGAATGCTTTTAGAGGAGCCAACAAATTCCGTACAGTCCTTGCTAATTTATTATTTTTGTTCCTTTTTCTCAAACTTTACTTTGGTTATTTTCTTGAGATTTAAATGGGGTAAAATCTAGTATGATTTACATGCACTGTAGCATTTGTACACTATTTTTCGTTCATAATAAATATTTACTTACACATATAGTACATCACAAATTTCTCTTTGTGTTGGTGTATCATTATAACTTGTACACTCAGTTAAATAAATCTGCTACAGTGTTTTGACTGCTTTATTTGCAACATACTGTATTGATAATGATTGTATTGATATTTGTATAAATTTATAGAACTGTGTATGAAAATAGAAATATTTATTCATTTACAAGTTGTTTCCTAACAATAATTTACGTGTACAAATGACAAAAAACACGTAATTACTCAACAAAATGTGTTAAAATATGTAAGACTATAAAAATTCGCAACTGCCGGCACGTACGTCTTCGTAATGTAACTTCCATACTAATATAAATAGATTCAGTCTTTTAATTATATATTTGGTCTAACGTTATGCTCGTTTGAAGCTATGCGTGATAAACATGAAAATAAGTTTGGCAGGTGTAAATAGATAAATAAATACATAAAAGACAGGTTCCGTTGTGTTATTCCAAAACAATATGTATCAAATTATTCAGAAAACCTTAAATATCTCAAAGAACTATTTTTTTTTAATTTTCATATTCTCTCACATTCGTCTTTAAGTGTGGTGTGTCGCCAGGTGCCGGGTGATGCTCTTCCAGCTATATTGCGGCACACGCATGTGGGGTCAAAATGGGGCAATCGACACATTTCTATCGACATGTGGGGCCGAAAACTCAACCGTTTCTGTGAAAACTAGCTCAAACTTCCGCATTTTCAGAAACGCTCAAACGCCATTTTCTCAAGAACGGCTCCAAATTTTTTTTCAAACTTTTCGAAGGGATAGTGGTAATTGCACTCTTTAGTGTGACATAAAATTCATTTCTTAAAATTTTTTTGTGTTTTCAAAAAGTATACAAATGTAAATTTTTTAAAGATCTCTCACGTCTTTAATTAACACATTTTCAGCAATTTGTAAATGCTATTTCATTAGTAACTGGAAGTGCTTGAAATTACTTTAAATGAAGTTTTTCGGAAACTCATGAGTTTGCTGTGAAAAGAGGATCAAATTTCGTATTTACAGTAACGCTTAAACGCAATTTTAGTAACAACGGCTACACAGTTTTCAAAGAGTCTTGCCAATTGTGGCGAGATTTTACTGTTTTTTAATGTTCTATTTATCTAAAGAATATTTCCGTTCTATTAATAGAAAATTCAAAAATTTAAAAAAAAATTTTTGGTGGCGATTAGATGGCGGTTGGCAAGAGTATGTGGCAAGTACGTGTAGCTAGACAAGAGGAAAGGAAATAGAAAACTAATATGAGAAAGTCTGTGCTATTCTGTAGCACCACTAGTTTCACTTTACGTTGAAAACAATAACCTCTCGGAAACGTGATTCTATTTAAAATTACTTTACACTTGATAAAAAATATTTATTATTTGAAATTAAAGAAAAGAGCTTGTTTTAAACACATTTAATACTCAACGACCATATTTAAGAAGAAATTGATTTAAAAGTAAGCGATGAGGCGCGGAAGGGAAGTATTTATCGAAAATCTTGGGTCAATGTAAACTTTTTCGAAAACTTGTGAAATACAATTGTTTTTTTTTCTAGAATATTATTTGTAATTGACACAATTTAATACAAAAACCGTGCAGATAACTATGTTATGTTGAAAAAAATAGTATTACTATGCTCTTGTAATGAATTTAATTCTTGGTTCCATATGTCTGTACTTGACAGAAGAATCTGATTTTCCATCACAACAACGTAACATAGCTTACTTCCATCTCAATATTCATAACGTTTGTTATTTTAACAATTGTGCGTTCACTTGCCATTATTTGAATAGAATATATTACGTACATTTCTTTAAATAGTCGACATTAACGAACTTTGTTTTACTATAAAGCGTACGCTAAAAGTTTGATATAAAATTGTTTTCTAAAATCAGTTTGGCTATGATTAATTTTGTCTCTTAAAATAACGTGAACGCGTAAAATTCACGGATTTCAAGTCGAGCGCATCATTTGGCGACGACGCGTCCATTCATTAATACGTCGCGTATACGTAGAATCGAAATTGACTGACATTTAATTGTATCTGGCGTGGTTGTCATGACACCATCATACGCAGACATAGGTAAACCTTCATATAACCCATTATTATTACGTTTATTAAGAGAACGTGCAACTGACGGATTTTCTAACGACATTCACGTGAAATATCCCGTAATACAGTGAACTAGCATTCGACTCTAAAACTGAACAAATATCATTGTATTTTGTTTCCAGTTTTCCATCTGAGTACTTGGTTATTTTTGCATTCCATCCGTTTTCAATACTTCTTTGAAAATTTGAAATTTGATATCGTTAAAATGTTTGTAACAAAATTTAAAAATATAAGGCCTTTTTAAAATTGTCCCTAAATTGATACAATAGTAGAGTACGTTCTGAAGTTAAACTTTGTAAATCAAGATAGTAAAATCCGCAGTTTCTCTGAGATTGAAGCTGATCAATAATATAATTATATGCTACATAAAATATAGTAATTAATTTTTTCCTGAATTTCTTTTTGAAAAAGCACGTGATAGCATAAAATATCTTTTATGATTATATATTTTACCTGAAAATGAATGAACTCTTTAAGTGGGAAGATTATGTGAAGATACATAACTGATAATGATGCAAAGGTAGAATGAGAAGATAGGAAAACAAGAACTCTTAGAAAACCTGGTGCGAACCCACTTTGTCCATCACAAGCTTCACATGTATCTCCTGGTGCTAGTGATAGAAATCATATGATTGATACACCCCCAGTTGGCACAGCATAAAGAAATTCAGTGCATATACAATATTAGTTGTGATTATTAATTATTTGAGTGGTAAAATTGGCATATTATTTTGCCAGCAGGAAATATTGCGACATAAACCGATAGGCTGAGTGGCCCAAACCTACGAGAAAAATAAAATTACTTTTACCCCGTGTGTCATACACTATATTTTAGATAGCCTTACTGGCTTACATTTTATTTTCATTCAACTACACCAATCACTTAATGATACATTGATAGTAGTATCTGATTCGCTTACACGTATTTTGTTTACTTTTTTGCATTCACATATTTATCTGAACATTTGAGCATTGTCTGAATTTTAGAAGTAGTGTTAAGAATTGAATTTTAGCTTGCTGTGCATTCCCTTTCTTTACTGGAAGCTGTCAAAATATATTTATTTTGTAACAATTTATTAAGAGGTAACCCTTCAGCAAACAATCAATTTAGAAGACGTGGTACTATAGAACGGGACTGATTTTCTCGTGCTAATAACCGTCCTATTCTCTCGGGTCTGTACTTTTTGCTTTTGCCCAATCCTTTTCCTCGTTACCATCAATTTGTGCTTAAGATATTTTTCCACATTTTTTTCCATATATCAATTTCATATTAATGGAAATAGAATATGACTTTGTGAATATTATTGAAGATTTAAATTTGGGTCTATACATAAACTTCTACTGAACGTTTGGAGCCATTTTTCAGGCGATATCGTTTGAGGGTTTCTGAAAATGTGACATTTTGAGCATATATTCACAGAAAAGTTTGGAGAATCGTTTAATAGAAGTCATTTCAAGGCGATATGTACGCATATTCAATAATATATAAAAACGTCTGTAATGTAAATATTAACGATATAAAAGATATTAAAGAATTTGATTTGTGCAATTTCAATGCATGTAGCACTATCCTTATCAAAGTGTAAGGAAAATATTAGAGCAGTTTTTAAAAAATCTTGTTTTCAATATTTTTTAAAAATTTCCCGTATTTAACTCAAAATTACGGAAAATATACTATTACTTTCAAAACAATAATGGACAACAAATTATATTTGAAAATTTTCTAACTTCAACATCATAATTGTATGAGGTGCATAAAATTTTCAGTTTTCTACATGAGTGTTATTGAGGATTAACAGTGAAAATTGGATCTTTGCCGTCAAATATTCCGAATTTTACTCTGTTCTTAAAGGAAATTTACACAACAAATTAGAATTCATTTTTAACAAACTTTTGAAACTGTCTCACTTCTTTCATGTAAAATACTTTTAAAAGCCTACGATTTTTTATTTAAACCGCATGGCTGTAAATGGTAACATACTAATTAGGGGATATTAATTTGGTCTAAAATCTTACAAATAGTTGAGGCGCTAGTGTTATTCATTGGCGCACGGACTTTTTTATTACAAAAAACACCCATTTTTATCAGGCGATATTTCCCCAAGCGATATTTCCGTTGAAATCTTGAAAGCCATTTTCCGCAGCTTTACACTTTATTCTGCGAAATTTGTCGCATTTATGTAAATATACGATAAAAAATAAAGAAAAAATCCCAATCTAAAATTGAACAAGAAAAACGGAAAAGAAACAAAACACCTGTCAACCCTTTTTTGCTAATTGAGTGGACAATGAGAATAATGAACAATCAGCAAGAAAACTAGATCAGCCACTCAAATCAGCATAGAATATTTGAATGACAGTTTATAATATCCAGGCAATTACAAATATTAAACTGAAAAAATATTTTCCCAACGGATTTTGTTGCTTGTAAATTTGATATAGTGTACAATAGTAATTAAAAACCCACTTTCAAATGAAAATGAACTTGTTTAGTAGAATGTAAAAGAATTAACAACTCACTAGGATCCACTGCGTAATTGTTGTCATCTCTAATTTGGATGTGTTTTAACAGTATTACACGAAATATATCGTTTCGATATAGAAACAATTTATTTTTCACTACTAGATGAATATGAAGTTACGTTGCTATAATATTTACGCACAGTTTATTTGTCATTGTATTTGGAAACCGCCCAGTCCAGCACGGGACGATTAAATGTCGAGTATCTTAACATGTAAATTTATGAAAGAAAAGTGCTAATCCGGACCGAGTTGGAGGAAAACGGATATATGCAATTATTAGGAATGTATCTATTGAATTACAGTAGAAGAGACACTGGTTGTTAAAATAATTTTAAACTTCGCACAATGATTTTCAAAACTACGCCAAACCGTTGAATTAAATAATATTAACGCTCAAAATGTCATTTTTCACGCATTACAATGTAATAATAAAAAGAAAATGCTAATAAAATGAACATTTGATTTAATTTATTCATAACAAAATATTAATTCTGCGCGATAAGTTAATAGACAGTTGAAAATAAACGTTCAGTGAAAATTCGAAGGAAATTATAGCACATATTTCTTCAAAAAATAATTGTAATCGTAACACGTCATGTTTTAATTGTGAAATGTGTTTAAAGGTTAACAACATTTGAAAACTTAAAATTATTTCTTTAAATTTTAAAGTTCTAGTTAGATGGAACATAGAAACTAGTAGTCTAAACACCCTAGAATATCATTATTTTTTGTTGGCTGAAAATCAACATGTTCTAAGGCGTTTATTCAGATCGACCATTTCATTTTTGGATCATTTTGGTGTAACTTTTTCTTGTGTGTTATGTACAACACAAACAAATTTCCACAATTTCGAGATGTTTGCTTAAAGGGACCGGAGTATAACCCAGACATCCAAAGTTGTATACGAAATGCACATGACAATGGAAGTGCACATGACAATGGTATGCGCGTCTTTATAACCTTAGATATTACACAATGTATTTCTTATATTTATTGACTATTTTTCCTATTGATGCTAGTTTGATAATGCGATATTCACAAATGTCATCTCCGATAATTTACTACCAACTAATTACTACTTTAGTGGAAATCACATCCAACACAAGTGATAAAATTAATGTAAAGGGCGCAGCTCTAAAGGATCGTTTATAACTAACATTCTGAAATAAATAATTGCGTTAATAGATTTATCACAATCTGCTTTAGTGCGGCAACCCGCAACGCTCCCATGTAAGGCGGTTCACAGCCCCTCTTCTTCAAGGCGCAACGCGGAAAGAATACTAGCTACTAACTAGCTTAAATGTAAGTCAACAAAAACTTAAACTTATTCAAAAATCCAAGTTCAACTAATCCAAAACATCAACTTTTTATTGCATAATTTTGGAACACGAAATAGCCTATAAATTTTGCCTTTTACTCCTTCTGCACTCTTTGCCCTACTAGCTAAATAGATGTCCGCTTTGTGCGCCGCCATCGCTCCGTCACCCACTGAGTTTAGACCCAGCGTCCGCGAGGCCGCGTGGGTGGGCGCAGGCGGTGAGGATATTTTTAGAGCTGTGAACGCAAACGGTGCGGCGGAAAATAAATAGTGGGCGCTTGAATGTGAAAACCAAGCGGGCATGGGGGCGGGACGAGCGCGTTTACGAGGCGAAGCGCGGCGTGACGCGAGGAACGTGGAGTGCGGTAATGTCCCGTGGCGTGGTGTGGTGAGTATGGATTATGTAGGGTGTGTGGATTGCGTGGGTTCTGTGGTGTGTGGTATTGTGTGGTGCGGAGGAGTGGTGCGGGGTGATGTGACATGACGCGGTATGACGCAACAACGGGTGACTTATCGCGCCCTTGTCGAAATGAGGTACGGCGTGGTGTCACATGACGTGGCGTGACGAGACTTGGCGTAACATGGCAGGATGTAGCGCGTCAAAACATGGCTCTGAGTTGAACGGTATTAAATGGTGTAATGCTGTGCGTTTCAGCAGGGAGTTGTGTAGTGCGATGGGGTGCGGTACAGCAAGGCGAGGCGTGGCGTGGCATGGCGTGGTGTAGCGCGAAGCGGTGCAGCGTGGCGTGGCGGGGTGAGTCGTAGTGTGGTAGGACATAGTCTCAACCTGACGTGACGTGATGTGACGCAACGGCGGCGGCAGGAGCGAAGTATGGCGCTGCTTTGTGCGGCATGGCATGACGCGGTGTGCTGTGGTACGGTGCGGCATGACGTGGACATAATGTGGTGAGACGTGCGATTGCGTACGGTGGAATGGGGTTGTGGTGTGATTGGAGCGGTATTACGAAGCGCGATCTATAGTGTTATGTCAGAGCGAAGGTCTTTGTGACATGTCATGTGGAATGTGGTGAGGTGAGACCTGGAGAAATGTACACGGTGTTTATGGGCGGTGCTTGCCGAGGAGTGTCGAGATGTAGCAAAGCACGAAATATCATCAATTGCTCGCGTGCTTACCTCTACCGTAATGCATTCACTGAAAGAGAAACATTAACCACTATTGTAATTAAAAGCTCATGAAAGGGAAATGCATAAAGACCTATGGATTCTCTCACACTTCACACTTCGTAAACAAGAGCGGCACCACATATCTATATTCATAGTCAACATTTTAAATACACCAAGCGACCTGTAGCCCGAGGGTAAACGGCCCTCCAGCGTCGTTTCTGCGGCTCGGTGCTATGAAACTCAGAATAATTCATTTTAACTTCTCTGATTTTAGCTGATCTTTTTACTTTTATTCTTCTTCAGCGTACGCTCGAAATGGTCTGATACCCAGTATTGTGATAGAAATGTCAAATTCTGATACAGCTTAGTAATGACAAAATTAGTGCGAGTAATGCTCCATTGTGCAACATGAGCAGTAATATGATTCAATTCTCTTTCGAGGAACTCCAGAACACTGCCAACTATAGTTTTACTCTCGTAAAGTGCGAATTAGCAAGTTTGCAGTGTTGTAATGAGGATGATAGTTATTCAACGTCTCTTTTTCGAATCTTGCAATGTGAGAAATCTCATGTAATCGCTCTCGTCCTTCCACGAGATATTTTGTAAATGTTTGGCCATAAGTCATTAAAAGATAATGTACCACGTGTTTGAAAAATTCTCCTTTTTTAATAATTTAGTGCTTCTTTCGGCGAGGCGAGGCAAAGAGACTGTCCTGTGATAGCTTACAGCCTACCAATCATTTCGGTTTTCGACTGACAGAATTTCGCCACAAAAAAGTGGGATGTTTTAAACTTTTAATTGGCTGCGGAGGGTTAGTATGACCATTGTGATGTGGTCATGGCGACGAAGACGAAATTAATGAGAACAGAAAGAGTCGTTGGTATTTCCAGAAGAGTAATTTACTGCCCGTTTTAAATAAACTGAGCCTTCATGTGTCTTCATAAAGTAAGATATTTAACTGGGAGTTTGTTGGCCTAATATTTAGTTCGTTTTGTTGTACGTAAATTGTGTCGCGGAGCGTTAGTCACTTTTCATACTATATAAATGTTATAAAACAAAACTGAACGGAGAATTTGTTTTCTCAATATTCACTAAGAAAATTACTTGAGATAATAATTTTACGAGTACGTAAAATAGCCGTCGTCTGTATGCTTTCGGAATATACAAGTGACAATAATGCATGAGCTCTATTTTTCTCAGAGGGATTGTATCCAGAGTGTTTCCTAGAAATTTCATAATGACACATGACTAATTTATAGTTGCTCAATAATTATGTGCCTAGTTTTGTATCAATAGAAAATAAGTAAAAAACTGGATATTAATTTCTTTATTTATACATTTTTATTTCACTTTCAATTATAATTGTATTTATTGTTCCAGTGAATAAAATTAAAAATTTTCATTTCTTTGAATGAGATTAAGGAAACTAGAAAATCAAATATTTGTAAAAATGCATTACAAAATCGATACACCTTATTTTGAATTGACATATTTGGAACCAATTTTAAAAATTTCGAGAACAGCAAAGACAATATAATAGAATTTGATTTTTTTCTTAAATTAACTCTTATTTTATTATGTTTAAATGTTGACACAACAGTTTTTAATTAGTTTATTTTTTTGAAAAACTCAATTATCAGTATCATACAACAAACATCTTCTGCAGTTGAGCACGTGTATCACACCACTTCATACATCGCACTGAAAGAGATAACTCAGAGTATCGAATCACGCCTAACTCCCGCAGATTCCCTCAATCATAAACCCGGACAATACACACGCGTGATTGCGCTCATCCACCTCTAATGACGCGCGCGCACGGGGTGCGAGCCCACTTGGCCTTCCCGCACACGTCGCACGCGTTTATGAAGCCGCCATGAATACTGCATTTTCGAACCGACCCGGGTCGCGCACCCGGCGTAACAACGCCCGCCCACGGCCCTGCCGTACACAGGGCCCGGACGGGCGCGGCCGTGAGCGCGGCCCTCAAAGGGCTCGCAAACGCGTGCCCTGCCTGCCCCTCGAGTCAAAGCACGCGACCTCCGCGATAAGCATATTTTATCGGGCGCCGGGGGTTGGGGAGTGGGGAGGCAGTGGCGGAGAGTGTAGTGCGTGCGGTTGTACGCGCAACATAAAACAGCATCCATCAACACGTGTCTTTATGCGCGGGCGACAAAGGGACAGAGCGGCTGGGAGGGGGCGAGGTGGGACTCTGAGGACCGGTTGGGTCTCGCCTACTGGAGAGGAGAAGCGGGAGAGGCAGAGGGAAAGAAGGAGGAGAAGGGGCACACAGAAAATGGAGGGAAAACACGGGTAAGCGTAGAAGAAAGAGAGAGAAGAGAAGAGACTTGGAATGAACGGAGAAGAGGAGAGAAGTGGGAATAAAAGAGAAGGGAGGAGGAAGGGACGAATGGAGGGAATGAGGATGACACGAGGGAAGTTAGAAAAGGGGGAGACATAGAACAAAGAGAGAATCGAAAAGACAGGAAAATATGTAGAGGGTAGCGATGACAGAAAAAAGGAAGTAAAGTAAATGGGAAATATGGGTAAAATATTGAGAAAGGGACAATTAGAGAGGTGGAATTAGAGGAAAGATACCCTTTAACATCAGAACGGAAGGTATAGGAAACATGGAAGCAATTGAAGAAGTAGAGACAGTATAATGCATCATACACGTGGGGGAAAATAAATGTACATCGAGAGTCAGAAATTATTAGAAGATATTGAATAGGCAAAAAGGCATGTAGGTCACTGAACAACGAGATAATACAAAAGCGTTGTGAAAGAACTGAAGTGATAAATGAAGTAAGAGATCAATGGGAAACTGTTTTTGACTCGAGAGAAGCAAATAGATTTGGGTGTGACTGAGCACATCAGGGGAAAATGAAGAAGAAAAATACGAAGAAAACATTCGTGTGAAACAGGTTCAATGGTATTAAAAGTTAGGGAAAGGTATAAACCTGTAACGTCGTCACGGATAATGTTTGTGACCAGAAAGAATTTTTATTGCAATAGTGCGAGCGTGATGGAGAGCAAGGCAATATCAGGTGGACAAAGGAGAAGGTGATAACTGGCTTTTCAGATAAAGGCACAGGGAGGAACCGGGAGAGTGAGGAACAGATTGAGACCGGAAACGTCGAGTCGAAGACCTAGTGAGAACGGGACTGGATGCAAAAGGAACCGGAAGGAGTGGGGACCGAGCGACGCGGCTTGCAGACAATGGGAAGCAGCGAGTGCATGGCATCGAGGTGAGAGCGTTGACAAGGGCGTGGGGGCCGGGACGTGGTCGTGGGCGGGCCGGGATTGTCGCTGCGATAGCCACACACGCCTCGGGGCGGCCCGCGCTGTACCTCTGTCCCTCCATTCAAACAGCTTGTTTTACAACGGAATAAACAGGCCCTGCCCGGGGCTCGGGCAGCTCTAATCTGCCGTTCCGCGCGGGTGCCTGCG
>BOPP01000201.1:731806-753493 GCA_017312745.1 Gryllus bimaculatus
CACGCACCCGTCCCCGCGCCCGCTCCCGCATCCGCCCGCCCGCTCGCCCGTCCGTTCGTCCGCCCGCTCCCACCCGCCTCTGGGCGCTGTTTTTGCGCACGGAATTAGCTATGTTAACACCCGACGTATCCACCTCCTCGCCCCTGTCCCCCCCTGCGCCCCCGATGCTCGCTCTCTCGGGCGAAATATGCGTTCGGGTACATGGCCCGCAAAGACAAGCTGCCGCGCGTCCGCTCCATTGCAGATTCTTCTGGAGCGCGTTGCGCTAAAATGTTAACTACGTTACGCAAATAACCAGGCTGTTGGGGTTAATGGAAATTTCCTGGCCGGGATTTGCCTCGTGAATAAAGGAACGATTTTGCTGGCGGAAAGCTATTTTGTGCGGATATCAACCTAGTAGTGCGTGTATTGTTTAAGTATGAAGGTGTATATATGCGTGACTTTTAATCCTTATCTCATTTACATGAACTGGAAAGTTATTGCATTATGGTTTTAGAGTTTCTTCTGACTTCCTGCGGATTTGTTGTGAAAAAATAGATCACAACTAAATTATGGAACGAATGTCACCAATTTCAATTTTCTCTAACGGTTTTCTATGAAACTGTTTACTTTTGATATAGGGAAAACAAAATGTTATAGAGTGTAGCATTAAAAATATGACACTGTATAATAAGGTATATTGTTAATTCACTTTATCATCGGTGTCGTTTACATCTTATTTCTGTTCTTCCGACGTATGTCTTCCGCATTGATCTGTAATGACAATTTAAGTTAATTTTATGTTTTAGAAATTTTAGGAAATGGTATTAAGAGATCATAATTGCATAAAACTTTTTATTATATTGGCGTAAATTCTAGTCACCGTTTCATTATTGCCCTAATAAACTTATGAGAAAAGACTTGCATAAAAAATTGGTCAATTGAATTTTTATTGTTGTCGTAACATATTAAATGGGAAAGGAAAAAGTTACTCAATAAAATGTGTCAAAGGGCACATTGTTTTCAATTTTTTTATTTACAAACCCTTCTTTTCTATAAAATCAAATCTCTATCCAGATTTTTCACCAAAAAATAATTTTTCGAAAATGTCGAAAGCACTATTTTCTTTCGTTTTTTTACTTAATTTCATAACTTTCGCCATTCAAAGAAGTGGCAAGAGATACAAATATTTTTAAAAACATTGCTCTTATATTTCTGTGCAAATATGTAAAATTCGAGCCTTTACTGCAGGTAAACAGCTTCACTGCAACTTTCTAAAATAATATTTGCAGATGTACAAACTTTTGCAATGGATTTAATTGAATCAGATATAGAGTTTTAGAACGAGAGTTTCTTATAGAAACTTATCATTAGCTATGATTTGTATTAAATAATCAGATATGTGAAGTCATATCAAGAAAGCTAAAAAATCCTTTTAGTTTCCTACGGATACGCGTTTTCTTTAGGGGTTTTTATTTTCCTAGTCGGAATTGAAGAGCTTTTAGAATTCAGGGAATTATGTGATAAAAAGTAAGGGCAGATTGTTTGATATGAACAGTGATTTGAGTTTTTACTGGCCTCGTTAAGAAGATCATTTTGTATGAATAAAGGCGCTTTCTTAATAGCCCTTGCTGTTTGGTAGTTGTCTGTGGCCTTAAAATGCATCTGTCAAAATAAAAACAAGGGCGGAAAACGCATCACGTTATCGTACAGAAAAACTGTTTGTTAGTGAAGAACATTGAAATAAAAAAAATCAATACTGCGAAATGCCGAGCTTTTAGTGTATGAATTGTAAGCCAGGATGCTATACTGAGTCGATGGCTTTAACGGATGTTCAATACTTAACATTTCCATAATTGAATATAGTTCCTTCTCTGGATTCGGGCCAGAAATATGATACTGCTGTAAGCACATGTAAGTACATCTAACCAGGACACATCTCTTGTATGCTGAAATCATAAATCAATGTACAAGGCTGATGCAATGCTCATAAAAAGAGTAAATATTAAGTATATGATAATTAAAATAACTTAGAAGAACTACCGAATCCAATAAATCTATCTGTTAAAAACTGAAAGAATTGAAAAAAATAACTTTTCATAGGAAAAATGAATCCGAAACTATTGCTTACACGACACAACGTATGAGCACTCACGTAACTGCACACTCCTACAACGTATGAGTAAATTTTTTCCCATTCCTTGCCTGTTCGTGAAGTTATTAGAAATATAGAGATAGCTATTTTCTTTCTTTCTTTCTTTCTTTCTTTCTTTCTCTCTCTCTCTCTCTCTCTCTCTCTCTCTCTCTCTCTCTCAATATATAATATCTCTTTGTTTCTTTCCCTCTCCATTAAAATTCCATAATTCTTATTCCATTCAAATTATCATGTAAAAATCGTATTCCTTAAAGTCTTCAAACAATAATCAAATATACCGTCAAAGTAAATCTCGAATCCTTTTTGTTTCGCTCTTTACAGTTAATTTCAAATATTCATGTCATTCGCAACTATCGGTAAAACAACAGTCCAGTGTATCGCAATACTTGTGTCACGGCTCCGAATAATTGTCTCGCCATGTGTTTCCATGTAACGACGGTGGCGCGGCTGAACGGTGGCGTGGCGAAGGCCACAACCGCGGTCACGGGAGGGTAAATGTTAATACTGCGGCCGTGGCGACTGACTGAATGGAGAGGCAGTCGTAAAAACGAAGCGTAAAAAAAGGAACGGCGCGCGGCGCGACATCTGGAGAGTTGCCGAGGCGTAATTGTGGTGTCTTTCCGTTATGGTGCGCTGCGGTCGTGTTGCCTGTCCGCAGCGTTTTCTTCCTCGCTTCCCTGCCTTTCTCCGCCCTTTTTCCCCGACCCTTTTCCCTGGGTACTCTCCCCCGTCCGTGTCTCCCCCCTCCATTTTCTTCTACTCTTACATTCGGGTTTCGTCATCCATTTCCCCTTTCAGCGTCTTTTTCTCACACCTTTTCCTTCCTATTTTCCCTCTCTTCCCTCCCTTTTCCCATTGTATTTTCTCTCCCCTTTTCCGTTTCACCCTACTTATTCCTTATTTTTTCTTTATTTTCTCTACCCTTGCCCCTTCCGTTTCCATTTCGCTTTTCCCCCGTCTTCCCTTTTGTTTCTTTCGATCATTTCCCTCTTTTAGCCCTTTTCTCCCCTCGCTTCCGTTTCCCACTTCCGTACACCCGTCCCCTTCCCCCGTGTTCTCCAGGACGTGCTTCCGCCCCGTTCCTCGTCCTGGACGGTAAAGGGGCGTGGCTCCTTTTTGCGGTGGCTTTCCTCTCTTTCCGGCGCGGCTCGTCTCCGCGAGTCGTTACCGGTTTATTTGCTCCCCAATGCCGGCAGAGGGCACTCTCGTTCACGTCTCGTTGCTCGGTGTTTTCTTGTGTTACTTCTTTGCTCCTTGACAGGCGATTTACAAAGTTGGCGAGTGAGTTTGTGTGTGCGTGTATGTGTGTGTGTGTGCGTGTTCTTGCTAAAGTCAACTCCGGCTTCATATCTTGTCTTGGCGTCTATTAATATGGCTTTTGTGCATGTACCTCATTGTACCCCCTGTACTTCATTGGCACGTTTGTGGTTTTGTCCTCTGTATGCTCTGTATTTATCACTTTTTTCTTCTTGTGACGGGCAGCGTGATATTTTATTAACTGATACATTAGTATGAGTTTTTATCCTAAATATTATATGCATTTATTAAAATCCATACGTTTTATAATACACGAATAGAAAAGCTACAGAAAGTAGATATTGGAAAACTTTAATTTCTTGAATACAAAAACTGACAAGATTAGTTTTTTTCTAGAACTAATCATAACCATTCTTTGCATGGTAAAGAAATTCGTGAACAAATTTGAAGAACCCCAGACCTCGCACAGAGGGTCTACGCATATTTTATTTTAATGTAGTTAACCGTATTAAAAATCAATGACGCTTTACGGGGAATGTGATTTCAAAATTATTTTATGAAAACAATTTGTTGTTGACTGTAAAATTTATGAAAGAGTCTGTGACTGTGACAATCTGCTTTTAACTGTAACAACTTCCAATTATATAATTTTGAAAACACTACAATTATTATAATTATTTGTTACAGATTTATTATTATTACTATTATTATAATATATTTTCACAATCTCGCACCCAAATACAGTTTAACTTTGAGCAACACCTGTCAACTGTTAGTGTCGTCTTGCATTATACATTCGAAAAATTTTATTATTTACGACCATTTTTTATTAAAATGTACTTTTAAATGTTCTTCAGCACGTATTTACTTCTACATTCAATTTTTTAATCAGGATTCTTTTTTCCACCAGTTTTCACAATTATTTCTTTTGTATTTTAACGCTTCCTTCCATAAGTGTACAAATTACATTCTTTAATAATAATAAATTATATAATCTTGTAATTGAATATGAAGCAGATATTTCAAAACACCTCAGTTTTCCATAACTAATGGTTCTGTTCTCACTTCTATACATAACGTTGATGTGCTTGCGTGGAGGTTGAATTGCGAATTGTACTGCTTGCGTAAATTTTCATGGAACATTAAAGTCTAAATGTGTACGTTATACGCCATGTTTGAAATCAAGCACATCACGCTCCAATTAACTATTAAAAGTACTTCTGCAAGTATTCACTGCCTGAGAGGACCTTAAAATGTTCATTCAACATATAACCGTACTTTTATATCCACTTCTATTCATTACGGCCAGGGTTCGCAAAATGGTTCACCAGCCTATTTGCACCCCGAGCATATGCTCAAGAGTTTTGCTATTTTATCACTAATGATTTAAAATAAAGAATTTACATCATCATCGAGAACTTAAAAAAAAGAATACAGTAGGAAAGTTCAATGGCTTGTATATAAAAATTACTAACATAATAGTCTTTAAAAAAATACCTTTTCTTTTTTCTTTTTCTTTACGTCTCCTTCTTATCTTCACCTGCTCTCCCTATTTGCCTCATCTTCTTCCTATTTTTCTCTCACCCAGCCTAATCCTCTCTCTCCTTCTGCATTGGTCCCTATCCCCCTCTCTTTTCGTGTTATTTCCCTCTGTCACACGACACGGGGCATCATCCGTTAATATAAGGAATTTTGCAATGTTATTTCCGAAAATTCACTAAAAAACCTTTGTTTCGGTCATGATTTAATGCTATAATGTGTAATAAACATTCAATCTGACGGTAAGTGATATCCGAATTTCGTCAGTTGCGTTTCTTATGCTTGAAGTTAAGGAAACTTGCAAAGTTGTTATAAAAAAATTAAATAACCTAATGCTGTGATCACGCAAATGGAGTAGCAAGAATGATGAAATTTTCAAACAATAAAATTCGATGGAATCAAATTTCGAAGAATTTACAAAAATCCTAGTTCCGGTCACTCACATCTTTTTCAGGATTCGAGTAATAACGCTATTCGAAGACGATGATTTATTTCACTGTATGCTGTTTCAGGGTTTGGTTATTAAAAAGTTGTATAGTCATTTGATGAATACAGAATTGGTTGTGTTTACGATTCTAAGATTTTTTATTTCTAGGTTTAGGTTATATTCAGTGATTTATTTAGTTTTATATCAGGATTTTATTATTTCAGAATATCACGACTTGGTGATTTAATATTACAAGAATTGATTATTTTAAGGTTCTAGTATTTTATTATTTAAGGATTTCAGAATTTGATTATTTCAAGATTCCAATGTCCTACCCTAAGCATATATTCGTAGAGTCCCAATCGGGTTCCACATGCCAATCACCTTCAACACTCAAGAGCAGCATCCTTAAGAGGCCTCTCCCCACAGCCAGTAATCCGTGTGCGTGAAGGAAATGAGGTCGTCAACGACCGCGCAGAGCAGAGGTGACGGGCCGTCGGTTGGACAAATTTGCTGTGCGGGCAGCGGCGGCGGTGGAGTCGGCGGCGAAGGCGGCGGGTAATGTTGCCGGGCGAACGCGCCGTTGTTGGCACATACGCTTCCCAACCTCCCGGCCGCTTGAGCGAAGCCGCGATCCCACGCCCAGCCCATCGAACGCCTCGCTACTTTAGATTATGAAGGCTCGTCAGCAAGCCGGGTTACCGGGATTAATGCATTGAAAAGTAACGGGTCGAGAACTGAGGAACTGGTAGAAATGAAAGGTGTTGTCTTCAGCAACATTTTTCTTCTGTAGGTTTCGACATCTTGACTAAGTTGCTTGGGTCGAAAATAAAAATGTTAGTAGAAATACGGTTGTTACCTGTTATTTTATCTGTTGATGCTAATTGAAATAATGTTCAAATACCGTACAATCATTGTTGAGCGTGACTATCACGTAGTACTCAGTTATCACGACTTTCTTAGTAGCGATGTAATTTGATTAGTTATTAATAATATTAAACATCTACTAATACGTAAGTGCTATTCTCTCTAGGAATTTTCTGAAATAATTGTAAATCACCTTCTATATGTCCATTCCCAAGAGCTCCTTCCACCAGCCAATACCCACTCTCAGAATGTCATTCACGAAACCACATATATTATTCTTATTAAAATCATTCCTTACTTCCATACTTCCCGAGGTATTCATATTTTTGTAATATATCAGAAAAGTGTCATTATCCGATTTGTTAGTACAAGCTGTGTGCTGATCGCCTTTTGTAAATTTCACACGTCAGATGACAGTACAGTTACCTATGGCTTCATATGATTAGCGGGCATTCCCTTTCCTTTTCACTTCCCGTCTGCACTGCCGGATGGAGTTCCCAGAGCACTGCTTCTGTCCAAATATACTTCGCGGGCACCCTTGAAGGGGCGGCCCTTGAAAACCCTTGTAGAACGAGAGGAAGTTGCAAAATTCTTACGGCGCTATTCCCGCAGACGAATTTTTGCCCCGGAGGGAAATTTAACTCGTGGCCACCTGCCGGGGGGTAGTAGATCTGAGGCTTGCAAGCTGGACATTCATCTGCGTGGTGAGTTGGTGAGTGATAAGATGGGATGGAAATGATACGGCGCAAGTGGTAGGAGGAAAGTGGACGGCTATGGTGGTACGATGGAGATGTTAGGGTTGGAGTGCAAGGGTGAGTGTACGAGGGCAGTGATGTTGGGGTTGGGTGTTAGGGCACAGCATTTCGATTAGACGTTATGGCGAGGTGTTAGGGAGGAGGTGGAAATGGAAATGGGAGGTGCTAAGGCAGAGGCACCAGGGCATGGTAGCCAGGACGGGTGACAGAGGGTGGGTGTGGGGGTTAGAAGGTGGGTATAAGAGGAGGGAGTTATAGAGTGGGGAAGCTAGGATTTTTGAATGATTAGTGATGCTTGGAGCATTACCTTCCATGGTCTTTAGTACCTTAAGTGTAGTGCGTGTATTTATCGTGGGAGATGATGGCGTTCTTTTCTTGTTGGCTGGGGAGATGCGGATCAAAACTATGTTGACTAAGAGGGGTTTCCCCTAAAAGAGGTTTATAGGAGGTATGTTGACGGAGGTATGATGATAGGAGGTTTATAGGAGGATTAAAAGAGGTATGTTGACTAAGAGGGGTTTCCCCCCCGCCAGGTTGCCACCGCCCCATTCGGGATAAGCTCTAATCTAACCCGACATGTCTGGAAGTGTAGTGCATGTGAGTTTATGTGTGCGAATTTAGGAGTAAGGATGAAACAAGAAGGAAGAAGGAATAACCGTGGCTCATTTGTCCCTTGCTCCGTCATTTGCTTAGCCGCTAGTGTTATCCGGTGAATAGAATGATCCTTCTGATAGCGGCTGAATTGGACCTAGCTGACAAGCGAGAGTCGAAAAATCCTAACACTATTGGGTCTCGAATTCTGGGACCTCCCAGACACAGGCACTGGGGACTGAAGACATCCCAGTCTAAGGGATTTTAAAGCGGGTGTGCGAGGAGGTTAGGGCGCGTTGCAAGGGATAGAACGTTTGTGCAGGAGTTTTTCATCGGGGGTGTTTGGGTGGGATGTGAGGGCGGAGGTGTTAGAGCTGGGATGCTAGGGTTGAGGTTTTAAGTCTGTGATGCTAGTGTGGGAGTCCTAGAGCGAAGGCATCAAGGAAGCAGTGATGGTGGAGTTCTAGGACTGGAGGTGGCTGGAGAGAATGGAGCGAGATTATTAGTGGGGTGGTGGGATTCAGGTTATAGGGTAAATGAGTGATTACTTTGAGGATTGAAACGATGATTCTGGAGCTCTGGTAAATTTCCAAACTCTCCTTGAGCGAAGAGCTTTGCTAGCCTATGCTTTGCCTGGTACACAGAGTCTTTAAATGGGAGAAATTCACTTCTCTGCCACTATTCTCGACGCACCATCTAAACTGAAGTGATGCACTTCGACGTGTGCTCTACATAAGACTGATGGAGTATTATAGCAATTGTGGAGATACAGGCTGAAGTGGAAGAGTGTGAAAACTTAAGCAGGGTGGAATGTTATGAAGAAGTAGTTTAACGTGTAGTCAGTAAGAATGAGAGCATAAATTGTGTAATGTAATATTGATGGAGTGATATGTAGGTAGTATAACAATAATATAAAGATATTTTTAGGGATCGAGGTTGAAAAGTATCCAATTTCAGTCCAAGTTACTGTTGCGTATTGTTATCATGATGCCATTTACACAAATCAATTCGACTATGCTCATATTATAATTTCTTTTTTTTATTTTCATTCACTTGATGTATAAGTAAACTGCAAACAACCTCTGCATTTACACAAATAATAAAGAAAGGACGGATACGCGATCTAATTAGGCCCGAATTTGTCCAGAGATTTATTTTTTCCGTGCATCCAGGGTTCTTTTCACATACCTCGAGCGTGACAAGGCACCCAGGAATGTCCGCCCTTCAAACTACCTCGGGTCCCAGCCGGATTCGAGGTCGCGAACTTTGGTTTAGAACGGCAGGGCGGTAACACCCAAACCACATAGGCGGTCTTTTATTTCTGCATTTGCAAAATGATTCCTCCTCTGTCCAAGAGCGGGTGGACTGAGCACGGGCTGCGAAGTGCCGTTCAGCTTAAAGGGCGAGAAGGCGCGGGGGGCGCCCGCGCGGCCGCGCACGCCGTTTGCAACTCGGCGGCTGGCGGCGCATCAGACATTCCGGCACCCGCGCCGCCAGACGGCATAGTTTCTGTGTTGTGCGTGGGGAGACCGCGGCAAGAATGTCGTAATTGCATTTGGTTCACGAGGCGACGATGTGAGTCGCGTCTTGCGTCCCCGCCTCTCCCCGCCGCCTCCCTCCGCTCCCCGCTTCGCCCGCCTCGCTGCGCCGCCTAGCCAGCCTCACCCGCCTCGCCCGCCCGGTCTCTGCTCCTCCCGACCCGCCTCGTCGGAAACTCCTGACGCATAACTGGTAATTCAAAGACGGTCCACTCATGTGTGTTTGGAGGACCAAGACTTCTTCACGATATTTTCTATAATACTTTCCAGAATTTTCAATATATATTAAGGAATGTGTTAACGCCTATTATCTCGTTATTTTTTAACATTTTGACGATTCTATTATAATTGGTATCTTTTTAAAAAAATCACATTTTCAAGATTGTTAAAAACACTTGGTAAAAACGTAAAAACGGGTAGCTTTCTATATAACAAATTTTCAATACTATAAAAAACACTATATGAATGGGAAGCGGTTTGCAACATCTTATCACACCACCATTATCCTTTTTATCGGTTCATTATTTCAAGAGGGAAATATTTTATAAATAAGATGTAAAATAGCGTTGCCATGGAATGGTGGGTATCAGAAACATGAAAGCAAAGTCATTTGGAGGGTGTATCTTTTTTTTATTCAGTGTCATTCGTAAACGACGAACATATATCAATGCTAAAAATCATAGAGAACGGATAATTGCTGCCAGTACCAACAAAAGTACAAAGTAGCAATTTCGACAAAGTGGACATTAATTTCAAAAGGGACTGAAGGACAGTTGTGCTCATGAGATCACAAGCTCTTGGATAAGAGTACTTGCGTCGTGTGTTACCGACTGTGTTTCTTCTCGCGCAGCGCCATTGAGAGCTTCTGAGAAAATTAGCTATACGCTGCAGCTTATTGCTGTCGTGCGGCTTTACGGTCACAGAAAGCTTCTAGTTACGAATATCCCTGGGAAGGCGAACTGCTAACATTGTATGCAGTAGGTGCTGCCTCGTAAAGCTGTTTTTTACGTCAAATGAAAGTGAAGTATTTTATTGAAGGAAACGGTGTCATCTTTGATTTCTTCTTATTTTTGAACTTATTTTCTTCGTCGTCTTTTTTCCCTTAACATCAGGTGATTCATTGCCTTCTTCTTCGTTTTTTGTCCACGTATACTTCTCGCTTTTCATTATTTTTTCTGGTGTTACTGCTGCTATTACTACTACTTTCGAGCTTTTGACGTGATCTCCCATTAACGCCCTGCAATCTACATATGCAAGATCAGTAGATCAGAAGATATATTCTCTTTTCTCTGAGATGTCTCCTTCTTTGATTTAATTTACACTTACGACCCAAATACGTTGGAAATTTCTAGAACATATAAGCAATTTTTTGAATTCCTGCATCCTATGTGTCAATTTCACCGCGACTGCTAAAAAATTACACGCTTCTGCTTGGTGTGTATTAATGACTTGCGTCGGCTCGAATCTTCTTCTAAAACCGTGCTTACCTCGGCTGTATGCCCGTTCTTAAGTCGGCGGGAGAGAAAAGCAAACTGAGGTTGGTCCGCACCAAAGCTGACAGAGCATACCGCATATGCAGATATTCAGGCAGAAATATGTAGCCACGTCAAACGAATCTGGTTCTTCTTCTAGAAAAATGCTCATTGGCGCTTTGGAGCGCTCTAGTAGTACAACTTAGCAACATAAAAAATGCTTTTTCATTAAACGTTGCACGAATATGTTGCCAGAGAGCTTCGCGCCCGATTCTACGCGCACGGACGCGACGTCAATGGGCGAGTGCTAAAACGCACAGAATTATACTGGCGTTATTGAGTTTAGTCAGTTACGTCTTCTTTACTCTGTTTCTAAAGTCATCCACTGATATGTTTCCCTTCCTGAGGTCAAAGCTGTGTGCATGAGTGTTTCTATAACATTTTTAATGAAATTGAAATAAGATCAACATTTGCGAACATGCACCCAAAATATCATATTACAAATATATATGCTAGAAGATTAAAAAGAATATCATAAAAGTTCTAGTAAAATTAAGC
The DNA here is from genome assembly GCA_017312745.1 of Gryllus bimaculatus. Lineage (NCBI taxonomy): Eukaryota > Metazoa > Arthropoda > Insecta > Orthoptera > Gryllidae > Gryllus > Gryllus bimaculatus. The sequence continues at coordinate 742,945 of BOPP01000201.1, forward strand.
TTCCAAAGCTTTTCCTTGCTACATGAATGTATAATTTCCTTTACATGAGTAATACTGAAGTTAAATCTAGACAATATATCAAAAAGAGACTTGCATTAGGCTGATACTACATAAATAATGTCTCGTGAAACATTATCAAGGAATGATATTCGGATGACAGTCGTTGTAAAATATGACGGAAATATAAGAAACAGTACCACTTCTGAAAGCACACACATCGCAACATTTATTACACTCAATATTAGTCACTTTAACAAATTTTTGATGAAATCTCCTTGCTTTACATTAGACCCGAAAGCAACATTTTAATTTCCAGCAAATCTCATTTCTCTTGATCTCATGTTTTTGAGAGGATTCAAAGCTGTATGTGTTACATTACTTGAATTGCTTTTCTGTGAAATGTTTAAATGTGTTTACAACGCTCTGATTTTGAGGGCCATCCCACTTTCTATGTACGTATCTTGAAAAGTTTATTTCCCGTCGAAAGAGTTCTTTGAATACACACTCTAAACGTGTATTAATATCATTCGGTTAAAAGCGTCAATCTTTGAATATTGGATATTGAATATCATTTGCTAGTTATCTTTCAGTAATTCTTTTGAGCGTCTGTAGTAAAAAACATACATAGTTGGCATCTGTTAATATCCGCTCTCATCTATTTCCATATATGTCTAGATAAGTAACAACTCATTGGACTAAATGTGGATAAAAATCATGACGCCCTCGACAGAGCGCAACAAAAAGCCCACGTCACTCTACACTCAACAACGGACTGAATTGTTCAAATTTTTAAGACATTATACCGAAGATAGTTCTAAAATGTAGGTATTCAGATCAAAAATGCCAAATGGTCAATTTCCGACTTACGTAACTGAGAGTGCAAGTAATCACTATTACTGCGCTGAGGCTTATTGCGTAAATTTATTGTAAGTACAATATTCTACTTTGATTAAATTGTGCAGTTTTTTCTTCTCTTTCATAAAATTGACGTTTACCCACTAAAAAGTGTTGTGCAAAGATTGATCTTATAGAGGCTTCCATAGAAGAACGGTAACTAGCCCTTTATTTCAGCGTTGCAGGTTGTCTTGTATCTGTTAGAGAAACGCTATCCCACTATATAACCATGTCTGTTAATCTCATATCTGTGATAAAATATTTATTTTTACCGTATGAGCATTCATGAAATTTTTATAAATTATTTTTAACCATCATGCTTAGTAATCATTAACAAAACAATAGATTCCACCAGAGAGTAAGTAAATTGGGCATTCTTTATTGGAGTTAAACATTTTCTCTCGCAAATATAATATCTTTCAATGTTCTCTCTTATGCCATACATTGCGGTATGTACAAAAGTATTTTTTGTTTGTTTTTGTTTTTCGATTGAAAGATAATCTTCTTTGTTAATACTACGATTTCGATCGCTAGCACCTCTAACAAAAATCGAAGTGACTATTCATTTGCAAGCGATACTACTTCACTCAAGGAACTATCGGGCCAAGGTGAAACCTAGTTCTCTTCTGGCAGTTCTCAGCTAGATATTCCGCGAAACCCTTCTCCTTTCTTCAGCCTCCACTCTTAGACAGGCCGCTCGGAAAGTACTCATACAGAAACCCAGCTCCGGCCACTTTGCCTCATGAATTGTGAAATGTACAAGTAAAAGAATATGAGGCAAAGGGAGCGAACAAGTGTAGAAGTTTGCGCCCTCCTCCCCTACCCTCCCATCGACCCGACTTTGTCTAGAAACGTTATGACCAGACAAACTAGAAACAATAATTCAAAGAAAAGCTTTTAAGGGCTCGTCAAGACTTCCCGATGGAAACTTTTGTGTTGGGAGGCGCAGAAAAGGAGAAACATGGGCAAGGAATCGTTACCATAAATTTGCAGCGCAAAATGAGCGAATAAAGCAAGCGAGTGAGAGTTTTTCGCGAAAGTTTTTTACGCAACACTTGGCTGCAGCATGAAGCTGCTTCTTCACTGAGTGTGAACAGTTTTGTAAGAGAGACTGCAGAAGTTTGCTGCATTACAGAATATGTTCGCTGTCGGGGCTCTCTGAACCTTTGGTCAGTTGTCATGAACTGCCGTGAATAACAGTCTTATAAAACTTTGTATTAAATTTTTCTGAGGAGATGTTTCTCAAAAGGACAGTGTCGTTCTTACATGTTGACCTATAGTCATAAACAGATCCATCGATAACAGTTACTGATTCTAAAAGTATTTATTAGTTTTCGCCTCTATTTGGAAAATGAAAGCTATTTCGATCCATGAACCATTATAAGTTGTAATGATATTTCAATAGCGCGGATAGCCAAGTAAATTCGATATTTCAATTGTTTCAAAAATGGATAGGAAGATATGTGATTTGTACGTGAAATTGTCGGGTCAAGGTATATCTTCTCTGGTATTTAGTATTTCATTGCCAGAAGCTTTATGGTATAGTGGCACGAGTAGCAGTTTTTCAAAACTTTTTTGGGCAACACAATGTCACAACTTGAAGTGACTTCTTTACTGCGTGTGGACAGTTTTGTAAGTGTAACTGTCGAAAGTTTGATGTTTTACGTAATTGTGTTTTTTCCTTGCTCGTTGAAAATTTTGTTCAGTGTTCATGTCGTCGGAAGAGTGAGAGTAAAATTTATAAAAAGAGTTTTTGATACTTCTCCAAATTGATACTGATGATGATGATAATGAATAATTGAATGATGTGATAGTTTTTCGAAGATAAAAGTAATTATTTTTTTGTCCTTTAAAGTTGGGGTTTTTGTTCAAATCCAAATTTTGAAGATTTTGTGTAACACATAGGTAATAAACATTGGGACCTTGTTCATGTTTATTGACTTTATGTTTTTCTTATAGGTAAGTGCCTGAAGAACCGATCTCTTACTATGAGCAAGGTCGCACTTGCAACAGTGGTGAGTTCACAAATGTTTACATAAATATATTTTGTAGCTAGGAAAAATTAATGAACAATCTATAATATAACAATGTTATGTGTTTAGGGAGACTACGGAATTGAAATAAATCTATTGGACTGATCAGTAGTCATTATTTTGAATTGATCGATTTATGTGTGAAAATTTATAACACATATTTCCTACCATGGTGCACATATCTCAAGATCTTATTTGTTTCCAAAAACTTAATTCAAAAAAATATAATTGCCGAACAATGTAATCAATGTCAATGCTCTTTACAGTGATATTGTTTCTATTTCTCTGCCGTTCAAAAATTATCAATTGTGTCAAATATGTCAGTGAGTCCGTACTTCAATTATCTTTATATTAAGTCGTATTTTCTATTCATTGGGCTTCACAGATTGCCTTTTTCTTTTTCCATGTTTTCAGTATAATGCGTAGGTGATTTTTTTTATTATAAGCTCCAATATTTTCCAGGGTAATTGATAATAAAAATAAGAAATTGGGCTGTTAGTGGGGACAACTTTGGTTATTAAAAAAGTATTGCTATTCGATTGATTATATTTAATCGAGTGCATTGACCAAATTTTTATTTCAAAAACATCTTCATTGGAAACTACCACAACTGTAGTCTCTAATTCAATGAATAATGTATATGAAGGAAATTGTTTGTAGTCACATTTGAAATGCTGAAAAGAAAAGTGAATTATATAATTAGATTTAATACGAACATGGAGGTGACACAAGTTAGTACAATTTGACTCGGAAACCTTACGCGGTTCGTAAACGTTTCAATTAATCTCCTTTATACCGAAAGTAAAATTTCGTAACAAATTCGCAAACACTCTGCACCCCCAATCGCGTGCACGTATATATTGAGTGGTCTTTCACCGTCATGACTGCAAGCGTCCGACTTCTTGCATCCCCGTTGATTAGTCGAGGACGTCTTCGGAACAGAGAATCCTCAATGTTCTGTTCCCCCTTCCCCGCTTTCCTCCACGTAAATAAGCAAACTAGAACAATCAAAGATCGGGCCTGACGTCAGCGCATTCCGAGACCCAATTCCGTCGACGCGCATTTCAGGACACAGACGAAATTGAAAGGGGCCATGCCCGGCATTGCAGTGAATGATCCGATTCTGCAATTACGCCCGTCTTCATTATTAACTTTGTTTCTGGACGAGTATAACATAAATAAACAATAAAATTTTAAAAAACGAAGTATTAACTATTCATGTATAATGTGTAGGTATATGGTTTCTATGTCAGCTGCCATTTTACTTTAGCAATACAGAAATGCAAGTTTTCACCCAAATGATCTTCAACATTTTCAATTAATTACTGATTATCGCACAACATAGATGTTACCATCGTTACGTTTCGTTGTAAAGAGTCAAACTGTCCGAATTTTTAGACTTAATTTGAATTTGAAACAATGAATTTGTTCGTGCACTAAATATACGCAGGACAGTTCTTAACTATATTATGTCAGGTATATTTTCATACAGTTAAATAAAACCTGTACCAAAAATAATGTGTGGTTATTCCAAACAAGTAACTGGTTCCTATCACAGCGGGAACGCTTTCGACCAGATTTAGAGAAATAACTGTAAGAAGGAACATCTGAATTGACATCTTGCGAAACAAAAGTCTTGTCGGACAATGGCATTGCAAGAGATTGTGTCAAATAAATTTGCAAGTGAGGCAAATGATAACGAGTAAACTGACAAATTGAGAGCAGGAGCACAATCTATAGTTTATTGGCTGCAGTAGCCAATCAGAAGCTGTGAAAGAATTTCTTTCTTAGAATAACCTCTCTATACGCACGTTTCCATAGGACGTCGTCCTTCAAATTATTCCGCGGCAGCAGCGCTCCCGGTGAGTGTTAGATTAATTCTGTTCCAACGTCTTTGCCGCCTCCACGGTCGTCGTCACGGAAGAGCGCAGAGACTTCCAGTGCAGTGCTGCCACCTTTCCACCGAAAGCTCGCTCCCGCTCCCTCTCTCTCGAGCGCGCCTACCGGCAGCGTATTAACGTTATAAATGAAGCAAATAAATTCCCCGACGTTGGCGGGCGGAGAGACGCGCCTCGGGGCAAATGATTACCTTGTCTGGCGTCGCGCCAGCCGGGCCATGGCAAATCGATCTGAGGGCGCTATCAGCCGGCGCGACGCCCGGCCTACAAAGCAGCACTTCGGCCGCCAAGGTCTTCCAGGCGGCGAGACAATGGTACGGTTTGCGGAGGATCCGGGGAAAACCGTTGTAGGCGTAGCGCAAAGTAATTTTTTTTAATATGGAATTTAAATGCTTTAATTAAAATGTCCACCATTATTTATTAATATAAACATTTATTTTCTTATCTTATCTATTCTCCAATTATTTATTTATTCAGTATTTGTCTGATTTTATTAATATATATTGTTATTATCGCAGTTACCGAAGCAAATCATTTAAATGACGTATTTTTTAATTATACATTTTGATACTATTTCATTGAGTGAGTCACTATTTCATTCAGTGATTTTCCTTAACCATTTAAACATATTTTAATATAATTTTTTAAGGGGCTGAATATGAGGCAAGTGCTAGCCACTAGCTCGAGTTACCAGTGAATATCTCAGTGTTGCACTATTGTGAGATAAGAGTGGATGAATTGTCTCTAAAATTTGATATCCAAAAAAATTTCTAGTATTTTCTGAAGAAATGTTTTCCTATACAACTGTTTCAAATGTTTGTTAAATGTGCTTTTCGTATTATTCCTTCTAGGTTTTGTATTAAAGAAGAAATACAAAACAAAATCGTTATAATAGCACGTAAGTCTTAATACTAAACATTAGAACATATATGGCGGTACTCATTTACGCTTGACAGCCTAGAAAAAGAAAACAATTCATTCGTCCTTCGCTAATGTTGCTTTCCCTCTTAAATAAATAAGACGTAAAGAAACGTTTTCCAGGAAGGCAATCGGTAGCCTCAGATTCAATAACTATCCCTTAAGAAATAATGCATTGTTTTTTTCTTCTGTTCATATCGATTCACATATTTCTTTCTCTACAACTGTCTTCCACCAGTCTGACTTCGGATTAAGGAAGTTGGGACAAAAGCGAAGAATAGAAGAATTTTTCTGATCGAAAAATAGAAGAAAACTTGCAGAAGCTAATGGAGTCTGTCATTATCGCGTAATTAAAAATCCTGAAAGAAAATGATAAAGCGAAAGGAGTTGAATCTTTGATGGAGTCGTAGCCTTCTACCCCCAAGGAATCAAGTTTAATGCTCGGGTGGGGAGATCAATCTATGACTGAGGCAGAAGAAATATGGAGGCGGCCTCGGAAGAGATTTCTTTCAGATTTCTTTCACTGTTCCTCCACAAAGGAATCCGTTTCGCGATTCGATCCGGTCCGATATGATCCGACCTTTGTTGTGCGATAGTCGGAAAGGAAATTTTTACATACTTATTGCTTTTGCTCTCGCGCTTAAAGAGAATCGACAGTGACATCGTTTTAACCGGATGGACTTGAGAATCACTAACGACATAGTTTTGTTTTCTTCTGCACTAGGACGCTTATAATATCCTGTTCTTAGATTCCGTTCAATGAATTAGGTGGATTTTGTGAGAAACATGTTTAAAATGATGATTTAGGACTGATCTAAAGTAGTTGTATTCTGACATTCTGAGGGGTGTTATTTCATACACACTTTCATTCGCAGCAATATAAAAAATATCGTAACTTTTTATTTGCATTAGAAATTCAAAAATGTTCATATTATTACCTTCAAATCGGCGCTCATTTTGTCTGTGACAATTAATTTGCAAAGGTATTATACATTTTTTGTCAGATTTTGTTGTAAAGTTTTTTCATAGCGGTCAAAATAACTATCACTTCTGAAAACATTCCTTTCTTTATTTCACATCCATTTTAAAATAGTGTTTCTAAATTTGTTCTTTCTCATGTGGCAAACATGAAATGAAATGAAACATATTTTTGGAACATTTTAAATTAATATACTTAAACAACCAATTTTCAATCACCATGTGCATCAACATTGATAAATAAGTGAGAGTGTGATAAGGTCATAACTCCACGGCAAACATGAAGAGAGGTCCTTTAATAACAGTTTAAGAGGTCGGGAAATATATGCAATGTCTCCAGTGACGTCTGTATGCACGTGGGGTCACGTTTGCTGAAACATTTTTGTGTGGGATCGGTAGGCTGATTTAAAATAACCTGGAGAACGTTTATTGTATGTGTAATAAATTCGTAGTGTCAGCCGAGATCTTGTGGTAATTCATATTAGCAATGAAGGATCAGTTCACACATCTTCAATGTTGTTTCAGCGTCTTCGTGTCAATGTCTGTTTCTTAAACTATCTATCTCCCTCCCTTTCTCTCGACCCCTCTCTAATGCTCCCTCTCCCTCCCCCTCGTTCCCTCCCTTTCTCTCTTCAATCTCTCCCCCTTTTTCGCGAATTTTCTCTCCCACTTCCCTCCCTATTTCTCACACTTTTTCCTGTTTCTCATTCTTCCTCTCCTTCTCCCACTCTATCTCCCTCTTTCTTCACCCTTTTCCCTTCGTTTTCCTCCCTTCTCCTCTTATTCTACTCCCTCACCCTCTTTTCCACTCTACCCCTTTCTTTTCCCTCCTCCCTCTTTTTCACCCCCTCTCCCTCTTTTTCATCCCTCTTCCTTTTTTCCCGTTCTCCCCTCTTTTACCCCCTCTTCCTCTTTTCACCCATCCTCTTCTTCTTTTCGCCTTTTCCCCCTCTTTTTCACCATTTCTCCCTCTTTTTCACTTCTCTACCTCTGTTTCACTTCCCCTCTCCTTCGCCCTCATTCTGTTTGTTCCGCCTTGATTCTTATGCTCCTCCCTTCCATTCTGTTTCCTACTGTCCTTCTGCCCCTCCCACTCTCGTTCTTTCCGTCCCGCTCGTTCTGTCTCCGCCTCCCTTCCTCTGCCCCTGCCGTGGCGGTGGCCGCCGGGCGTCGGCGCCGCGTGCAACATTGATGGCGGCGCGGGCAGACGAAGAGGGCGGGGGGGAGGAGGGAAGAGGCGGGGAGCTGCCGTTGATCTACGCGAATTACGCGCCCTTCGCCCGCATTACGCTTTCATCGGCGGCCGCTGCGTGCAGCATCGTCCCCCTCCCCTCCCCCCCCACGACCAACCCGCGCCCGCATGCCGCGCGTTCCGGGGCGCTGGCGTTTACGCCAGAATTTCGACCCAAATCCCGCGCGCCGAGTTGGGGAATTTTTGGCTCTTCTCGGAACCACGTGGAGTACCTTGCTGGCGTTGAAGGCCGGATACGCTCGCACTCAACGCGAAGCCGCAGCCGTTAAATTACTCCACTGTTCTGAGCCGATTCTTGGTCACTTGTCGGGTGGTGCAAATGCGGTTGATTCGCTTTATGTGGTTAAACCCATCATCTGTATCTTCTTAATATTGTTTTGAGTAAAGAAACTCAATAACGATTTGCTGGAAAGGGCATCAGTATTGAACAGCAGTTTCGGAAGATGCGCTACTATAATAACGATTGCATTGGAATAATAAATCTGTTTTAGAGTTTTTTTTTATTGCCACTTGATATACACTGCCACTGGTATATCCATGGTAATTTGATTTTTGTACGTAAACTCTTAATAAATGTCTCTCGATATTTTTTTTTGATTTTAAGTCGTGTGAGATGTGTTTATGCTGTTCAGTGATGGGTATGTATCCTACATCCACTATAAGCATTCTCCATCGTGGAATTCTCCATCGCCAAGTTGGCAAAATATTTTTTTAGCGAATATGTGTCATATTTGATAATGAACCTTGAAAAATCTCCACGCTTACTGCCAGACTGATGTTCAATCTACAACATTAAATAAACACTATCAAATTAACTTACAATAACACGAAATATTCCATCTAAGAATTGCATAAGCATCAAAGAGCACGGAAGTAAGAGAGGCTAATGCTATTTCATATCGTGCTATCCCTACGTCATACACATTTGCTTGCCAGCACGCAACGGGATGGGGCACTATCCAAAAGCTGCTCGAGTGCTATGTCACTTAATTTGATTTTGTTCCAATCGATGCTTTAAACGCGTCTCGGTTCGTAGTGAGTTTAAAATACTGTGGAATATAATCGAACAATATTGGATTTCTGCACACATGCCAGAGGCGCTTTATACGATGCGCGTGGGTTAGAATATCGGAAAATATCTGGTCTGTGATTAAACCTGAAAGTGGTATATATTTTAAGCATATTTTGGACATTAAATTTTTAGACATTAATTCAAACATTTTTCTCTGAATTTCGTTCATAATGAATGTCTGCCAACTACTAGTATAGACAATACGTAATATTCATGTGTAAGGAAGTATAAGTAATTTTAATATGAGACAGTTTGTATGGGCTATTAAAATATTGTTTATAGATTAATTGAAAAGTAAAACAATAGCTAACAATAGATGAGAAAGATAAAACATAGCTAGATAAATATTATGGTATAGATAAATACATTGCTACAATACGAAGTTCAAAAGGTCGAAAAGAACCAAATTATTCATAACTGATAAAAAGCACCGTATTATTACATTTAATGCAATACATGTAAACCATTTGAAACATATTCGTGACTAGAAGAGACTAGAAGAGACAAGAAGATAAAAAATAAATGGCCTATTAGGTCATAGATAAATGAAATGTTTGGAAAATGTAGATGTTGGTACTTTGAGCAAGCACCGAAAAAAAGTGAAAAGCAAAGGCTAATGTGGTTTTAGGACTGATACAACCGTAGTCGAGAATTTATTACTTTTAATCCACTAATAGAGAATGAAAGCAAGGCGTAATAATGAGGTTCATTTAGAATAAAGATCTTTGACAAGGCTTTCATCAATGCCCTCACTCCTTTCAAATATATCTGAAAGGTGTTCTTACACCAAAATAGTGTTTCACTGTGTGAATGACAACCGAAAATATCACTGCCCTTTATTTATCAACTGGGCTCATACGTGAATGGAAACATCAGAGTGCCTGACATAAGGTAATAGTAATGAATAAAACCTTGAAACAATTTGTAAGTTAAAGAAACGGAAAAATATAAATTATTGGGTGTAATTTAAAAGAGCATGAGTCAATAAAATGTGAAATTTAGAAACAAATTTGATGTGATGTATTAACTCACTCAACGCAATCACAAAAATATCAGTTAAATAATTATAAATAATCAGTAAAATAAGTTTGTCACTAATTCTCAGATGTAGGTTTATAATTCAGACATCTTCTATAACTTTTCGAAGTAATGTAAAATAAATAGGAATAATGCAACTATTCATTTTTTACGCGTTATTTTAGATTTTACAATACAGTAAACGTAACTAATAAATGTTTTACCTCTAAAAGAATTGACATGATTAATACCATTCACTTAAAATAATTAAGATGATCAGCACGATTAACATGATTAACTTTGATTAACACAATCCAGATCGCAAATCCAAGTTTAAAAAACCTGCCCTGAAATGAACCCTGTATCTCATTAAGAACCCGTGCATTACTTTCTTACTCCCGACCTCCCCCGACCTCCCCCCGCTGGAGGATATCACCGCACTCCGCAAACAACAATGACCTTGCCATTTGCAAGGGATGGTTGTTTG
>BOPP01000201.1:753880-783012 GCA_017312745.1 Gryllus bimaculatus
CGCTCCGTGCTTCTCGCTTCACCCTGTTATCCTCGCTCCACACTATTCTCCCCCCCTCCTATCCTACTCTCTCCACTTCACTTTGATATCCCTCACCCCTCTATGCTCCCTTCCACATTATTCTCTGCCTCCACCCTACTGTCTCCGCTCTACCCTATTCTTTCTGCTTCACTGTACTCTCTTCTCACTGATGCACTCTTCTCTTTAGGCTCCACCCTACTTTCCGCATTTCTGCCTCTAATGTTCCTTCTCCTACTTCTCCTTCTCCTCTTCCTCCTCCTCCTCCTCCTCCTTCTGCTCCTTCTTCTGCTCCTGTTTTTTCTCGTTCTACCGTAAGTGGCCCGTCCTATTCACCCCGACTTGCCGCACCCTATCCTATACTTCTCGTTCCAACTCCATTTCAGGACAGTGACGTCACAATTTCTGAGATTGCATCGCCAATGCACTACGCCTTACCCTGCAAGTTGTTGCACGTGGCCCCCGCCATTGTGCAAGCCACGTCTCTATCCATACCGGCCACTTCTCCGTTCTCCCCTGCCTTCACCCGACCCACTCCTTTCCAACCCTGAATCTCTTCAAGCCGTATTTGCCATCTCGCTGCCCACTCACTACTCTGACCACTCCTCCCCAATCCGTGCTCTCTCGGCATGTTCTTGCCTCTCTACTTTGCCAGGGCCGTTCCCGCAGGACGTCGTAACCCTTCCGCTGCTAGCTTGAGCCCTCATCGCCCTCCTCTGTTCCCGTCTCTCCAGACTTGGACACTCATCCATGATTCCTAGTTCCCGTCCTTGCTTCTAACTCTTCGAATTACTCGAGTTTATTCCTTCTACTGACCCCGTTATACACTCGGCCCGTCTTACTCTCTCTCTCTCTTGCCGCCTCCGTTCTCGCTCTCCCTCCTTATTATTCGTCTTTCTCTGTCAGTAGGCCGCCGCATCAAGACATTCTGGACTTGAAACTGTTCTTCTTGGAAATGATACCATTCCAACTTGCTCTAATTACTAGTCGCTCCTTGGGTCTATCTGATGTTACAGTTATTTTGCACTCAACAACCGTGATTGTGTTAAAATGAAAGGATCTGCTTTTGAAGAGACTGACTTGAAAATCGTCCGTTAAAGTAATGACAGATATACATTTAGAAGTAACAAGTCGAAATTAACACCGCACTTTAGTGGTTGCTGATATCAGTGACGTAAAAAGAATTTTTCTAGGGGGAAGAGTCTGTAGGTGTACTATTCAGCTGGCTTGATGAGATATAAGGAAAAGTTTTCATTTATACTGAAATAAAAATTCAGTATTTATTGATTTATTATTTGTAACATATTCAATACAGATATTGTATAACTTTCCTTATTGCAGAAAATTAGTTAACACTGTATTTGTGAATCTGTGTCCTCAACTTTGGGAATGAACACATTGAAGTCGCATTAGCCCCCAGAGAATCCTTACGCCAATTATCCAATCTTTCAAGTCATTTCTACAACAATTAATGATCATCTTGAAAAAGCAGATCTAGAGTCAGAATTGTACAATTACTTACCGTTTTATGAAATTAGTACATAAAATTTAAAATATATGACGATATATTTTTTCGGGTTTTTGTAGATCCCTCGCAAAATTATGTTTTACGACGTGTTTTGATATTTTGTGATGTATGGTGTATTTTTTGATATCATAATTAATAAAAAATAATTTTACGTCGTACTTGATTAAGATTTATAGTTCCAAAGTTTCAATTATTTGATAGTATATCTAAATTGAGAATATGGTTCCAACCACACGGTCTTCTCTTGATGTTGGTTTTAGACAAATGTCCTATGAAATATTTTATGTGTTGCATCATTAATTATCTAAGTCCTAATAATGTGAATGAAATGGCGAAGTATGCATTGCAGAAACACGTTCATAGGTTACCCTTTGTTCTCAATATTTCTGCCAGTGTTCATTTTGATAAGTTGTGGTAAATCTGTATCAATACATTCATATTGATCCTATTATCGGAATTAGGAAACATGTAGAGTCATAATAACGTAAAAATCACTATCTCACATCTATTTACTATGAATTTAACAATTCAAATGGTTTCAATCTGTCCGCAGTAATGATAGCTAAATATAATGTGTCACAACCAGATAATTCGACAAGGTATAAATTAATTTAATTATTTCTTCTTCACTATCACTCATACCCTCTCTCTTAATTTTCTTTATTTCTCTGATTTATTTTAACTCATGGTTAGCACTTATTTCTCATCTCTTTCTTCTACTTGAGTTCCTTATCGCCAACTTTTTGTTTTTTCCTCTTTCTCTTTTCAATTATTTCTCTTTCACCTCCCTTGCTCTGCTTCGCTTTTATTCTTATTCTTACGATCTCTTTTTTTTGTTTTCATCCTTGATATTTGTCTTTAATATTTTTATCCCTGCCTTGCTCTGATAAAATACGTCTTTAACATTTCACTGTATGTCTGTTATTTCATTTTAATAACCTTTTACTCGATATGATGTATTATAAATTGGAGGTGTTTCTGAGCTGTAGTTTGGAAAAGCCTTCCAACATTAACGCTCTTTCACTTTTGCTATATATTTGTAACCGTCGCAGGTCACCCAAAGCGGCCGTCAACGGTGCAAATCCCGTCCTTTGATGTATCACGACGTCCAACTTCTAGTGTTCATTATCCTCTTCTCGTAATCTGCTGGGAGCCGGGCCTAGCTTCTCAGACCGTGAGCTTAATATTCGCTCGCTAAATTGATAAACGTGTTCCGACATAGTTCAACGAAGGAGGAAGAGGAGGAGGGGACTCCATTGAAAAATCCGCCCGAACTTAATCCTCGAACGCATCTCCAAGCCACCAATTAGGCCTTAACGAGCCGCGTCTTGCGGGCATCTGCATAATATCCCTATCGCTCGGCCACACAAGTAGGCAGAGCATTAGCGGCGCTTGCTAACATCAGAACGCGAGGGAGGGGCGGACGAGGAGGGAGCGGGTTGGCTCGGGGAGGGCGAAGGGGGGAGGGGTGACGAGGAGAGAAGAGGGTTGGATGGAGAACAAGAGCCAGAGCAGGCAACGGAAGAAGTATCAAGGTGAGTTCTTCACTGATGAGTTACAGATGTCGAGGTCCGTCAGGATCATATCCTGATTCCTGTACTTCAATATTTTTTAATCTTTTGATGTTTACAATTATAACGTTACTTTAAATCACAAGCCGTATCATACTACGAATATATACGTGTATATTCATTACTATACATATTACCCCTGCATAACATACTAATACCATATCACACAAATATAATTTCACAAATTTATTATTGCATGTTTCAAATCAAATGGAATAATACATCTGATTTTATAGTAACAATACATAATGTGTGTTTGGAATTAAAATATTCCTTTACTTTTATATCGTTTCAGTAAGTCTTCTTAGTAAATATTTTATAGTAAATAGATAATAAAATTTATAATACGTACTTTACTTTAAACTTACCAATAGTAGCATACATTGGAACATAAAATAATTAGGCTTAGAAAGTTTTGAGAATCTTTTAATATCTGGAGATGCAAAAATTAAAAATTTCAAAGATTTACATTTTTATCGATTATCATATTTCAATTGCTGCTACAGGCCTCTACGCAATAAAGCTACAGATTCATTCACAGGGATTTGTTTCTTCATATTGGTGTAGAATCCTGGATATTCTTGAAGAAAGACACGTCCAGACAATAAAAATTCTTTTCTCATTAAAGATTTGTTAACTGCCCTACGCACCTTACTGTGTCTTACAACCTTTCTCAAACATAAATTAAAACATATCTTATAATAAAATATGGTGTTAGGTGAATAATGACTTATTCTATCAAATTTTAGAGCAATAGGCAATTAAAACAAGTGCTCATATGATGATAAGTTTATTAGTATATAAAAGAGGTTATTGTTTTTTATATTTAAGTATTCCAAACATAACAGACATTTTTAGCATCGATGTTTAAACGTAAATACAGCAGGGCTCTGGGTGTTTCTATGCCTCGGCAAACTGGGTATTTCCGGTTTACATGCCATGTGTGGTAATGATTAACAAAATAAACAAGCAGTGCCGAGTGTGCAGATAATATTCTCTCCAGCAGCAGTTTCATATTCGTGTCATGCACATTATGGATCACCTCGTCGTTTCCAGAGAGTCTCTTCTATCTATTGGGATTTCTATTTTATTGGGATTATCATGTTTAAATTTTCATGTTATATAACAATTATGCAATATGAATTATTATGTAATTAAACGGTTGCATAATGAGAAATAAATAATTTTTCAACTGAAATTTTCTCTCATCGTCACATTTTAACTCAAGCGTCAGTCATGTCTGTTCATTGAATTGCAAAATCAATTTTTTTAAATACATTCGTAAAATTAATATTTGTGTGCATACGTTTATGCACAACAGAAGGATAATACAATTTAAGAGTACAGTGTTAAAGCAGACAGTTTTTAAAATTTATTCTTTGTAATTTGTTTTCGAACAGGATAGAAACTAAGAAGAACCAGCTCTTTTTAGCTGTGTGTGAAGTCATTACTGGCACAATCTAAGACGACCCAAAATGAGAAGAAATTTAAGGTCAAGGTCGTAAATGTCGTGTTCATGGCAGTCATGAACAATACTTAATGAATAAGAGACAATCTCAGAATAATTGAAAGTAATGAAATCGAATCGTTCGAAATCGTTCTTTCTTGGATATCTACAAGATTTCTCAGATTTATGGTGGTATAGTTATCATACTTATTGTTGTTTCTTAATTTCATGCTAAATTAGTGTTTTAAGGAAACTCTTATTTTTATTTCGGCAGTAGATTCAAACAATACGTAATCTATAAGTTTATTAAAGAAATATTTACCTCAGTAAAACGTTATAATGATACATAAATTAACCACATTAACAAATCGATCAACAGAGAGGTAATTACTTACTTTCTTGTGTTGGTACAAAACATTGCCAAATCAGACAGTCCTTTTTATATAAGTCATAAAACAACTACACTATTGAAATGTTATCAGAAAATAAAAAAAAATTATTTTAACTAGCG
Source organism: Gryllus bimaculatus (assembly GCA_017312745.1). Lineage (NCBI taxonomy): Eukaryota > Metazoa > Arthropoda > Insecta > Orthoptera > Gryllidae > Gryllus > Gryllus bimaculatus. The sequence continues at coordinate 758,956 of BOPP01000201.1, forward strand.
TTACATAAATGCTTTTCTTCCTACCAATGTTTCTCTTTAATTTTAGCTCAGTTTAACAATTCCTTAAAATCGTCTTTTTTCGTTAAACTCTCGCAAAAAATACATTAATCCGTTATTTTTATTAAAATATCTTCTCTGTTTTGTTTTTTTCTCGGTGTTGGCTTTCCTTAAAGGCCTTGAATTTATCCATGCATTGAATTTGTACATTGTATATCAAATGTCCGTTGTCTCTTTTTCACTTCTACATCATGGGCTACTTCCTAAATCGTTTTAACCGTTGCGTTGTTAACTTTCTCTCCCTCTCCCTCAGTCATTTCTAGAGCATCCCTGGCACTTAGCACTTCAAAGCAAGCACGGACGTTTCGCGCGATAAAATCCTCATTTGCCCAGGCACAGGACTGCGAGAGTTGTAAGCTCGCGTGACCGTTTCCCCAGTTTCTTGGCAGTTTTGCGGGTGCGGAATTTTGCGGTAGATTAAATTGAGCATAAATGTTTGCAACATATCCTTCCCACGCGCTTCTGTGTAGTGACACGTGGATATTTCCGGTCTGACTCTGCTTGTGAGCGCCATTAACAAAGTAAACATGGGGTTGCCGACTACACAGATAATTCCTTGCCGCTGCCATTCAAAATTCCTGTCTCGCAAAGCGACCCTCCAGCCGCGTATTCATGACTCTCTGCATACAATTTGCACCTCTCGCTGAGGAGAGAGCGAGAGAGTTGCCGTTTTGAGCAAACCCCAGTTTCTCCCTTTCCCGGTGGTAGCACAGCGGCGAAACGGTGTAGCGGAGGCAGGTGTCGGTTGAAATGCGTTGCAAAGTGAGGTTAGAGTCTTTCTGGTTACAGAACGCAGAGCGTGCTGAATGAATTCCACTGAGGGTAGTAACGAAGATACCTTCTCGAGGTCAGCTTGCCGAAACTGAGAATAGCCATGGTTTCGTAGAATCATGTGAACCATGGCAGTAGACATTTCAAGAAAAGGGACATAACCTCGTTTAATGAAGTCTTCTAAGAAATTTTATTAACACCTGTAGTCAAACCTGTATGCTTAATAGTAATATTTCGTCTAATTCCAATATACCCTCTGCAGACAGTTATGTCGCATGACAACTAATCAACATGTTTTATAAATCAAGATACTTCACAATGAATAAGGAGCAATCACAAATAAATAATTCAATCTGGACAAACTCGCACAGTAAAAGTGGATAGCCAAGTGAAGTTGTCTTTCAAATTACACACCACCTTCCATTTTTCACAGAATGTATCCATGACATATCTCCGTGACTTTCCACCTCTTTCAAATTTACTACCATTTTTCAGTAAGTCCATATTCATATATCAATGATATGAAATAGTGCTTGTAAAAATGTGTAGCCGAGTGAGGTTACAGTTTTTTTTGGTTAGAGACTAAAAACGAGATAAGATAATGTAGGAAAGAAAAATAAGAAGGATTTTCATTAGTAGTTTCGGTTGTGTTGGTAGTATAAAAACAATATTCTCGTTCGTTATCAATGTTATTAATTCCGCAACTGAAACAATTGGTCCAACTTTTATCCAGTTGCCTCTCCTAAAGCACTCGCAATCGTATGATTGAAAGCGAAAATGCGGTTATAAATTCATAGCTTTTTAGGAATATAACCGTGTCATATCGCATTCAATTTGCATCTCTGCCAAACCAGAGAGCAGCAGTCGTTTTCACTAAACTCAGGTTCTCACTCTCGCTCTGCTGACACTGCGGTGAAACTATTTAGCAGATGCAGGTGCTTGTGGAAGTGGAATGCAAAGTGCTGTTAGAGACTTTCTGGTTGCACACCGCAAAGGGTTAGAGATAATTTGGGGAAAGGAAGGAATGTGACCTCTCATGAAGCCAGCTCGTCTTAACAGAGGTGATGTGAGTTGTTTCGACGAATCGCGGTGGGAGTATTTCCAACGAATCGGTATTTTCCTCATTTAAAAAAAATCTCGTAGTTTCGTAGGCTAAATGAAATTGGTAAAATCTACGAGAGTTGGGACAGAATTCATAGCAACTATTGTTTGTTTTTCTAAAAGAAATAGTATCTCGCTTTCATAGAAGACGCATAGCAACCTGTGATCATCAACCCACGGAACTACCTGGAAGTGTGTAACCTGCGAGTGAAAGAGCAGTATTCCCAATAGTTTGCACAATTTCCTGTGAAAGTATTATGCATTTTCTCCGCGCATAACGGCTGTCTTAAGATAGGAGCGTTACTAAAAAGGGTTACATTCATCTCATACGGCGATAGCCAGAAAACTGATTTAGCAACGTTCTCTGTGCTAATAGAACTCAAAGAACCGAATGTTGTGAACACACAATAGTACTGCATTCCTTTCATGTGACAAATAAAATTATGTGATCCAATAACATTTATTTTAGAAAAAAGTAGTTGCTATCACTTCTATCCCATAGCTTGTATTTGTAACGTGTAGGGACGTTCAATTTATGTAAAAGAATCAATTCTGGAATAGATTCCAAAATCAAAAAGTTGGAGTCGAATTTTAGAATTGAATGAAAAGAAAATAATATATTCCCTAAGTAATCGAATGAAATTAGAACACAATTCAACCTAGGTATCAATACCGGGATCGTGCAATTACTATTAAATAAAACACAACCAGTGTTGATTAGTTAATTTTTTTTCTTCAGTTCACGGAATAGGTAGATTCCGTGTCCCTGTCGTGGACGGCCAATGTTCCTTCTTCCCCTTGGGCTGTACAGAAAGGCATATTGGGGGATCCTTTCGTGAGACACACTTCCTAAGTGCCGTACGCAACGTGTCAGAATTCCGTTATTTTTTTATTGATAGAAAATATGTGAAGTTCCTGTATTATATCTTCATTTTATTATTTTATCCATTGTTGTGCAGCGTTTTACCTTCCGGAGGAATTTCATTTCAGAGGCTTGTATCTTCATATGACCTTGTTTTCTTATTGCCCATTATTCGCATCTGTGAAGCAGTTGTGGTACTGTCGTGATTTGTTAAAATTTTAACAGTATCTTTTCTACTTTTATTGCGATTATATTTGTTTATTGTTACGCAAGTATGTTTAAAACATAATTTTGTTTTCTTATCTTTACTGTAGTAGTTCAGCCCAAATAATTAAAATGTTTGATATAAATTTTTCTTCTATTATTGTTTTAGTTTTGATAGAATATTTGCCTCTGAATGCCATCACTTTAGTTTTAGAGATAGATATTGAGAGACAATATGGTTTGCATGTTCTCTTCAGCTGTTAGAAGGACATTTGCAGACTTATTTCATTCTCTTCTATAATTATATGGTCATCCCCATATAGAAGTGATTGTAGAAGTTTAATAGGATTTATTCAAATCCAAATCACGGCAGTACCACAACTGCTTCACAGATGCGAATAATGGGCAATAAGAAAACAAGGTAAAATGAAGATACAAGCCTCTGAAATGAAATTCCTCCGGAAAGTAAAACGCTGCACAATAATGGATAAAATAAAAAATTACTTAAAATTTCCCATTCCCTTAGAATATTGTCAATATAAATATTAAATAAAGTGAGGAACAAGCTGCACCCTTGTTTTACGCTTCTGTTTATTTCTAACTCTTCTAGCAGTTTATTCCCAACTTGAAAAACTCGTTTTGTGATAGAGGGATTCAATAACATCTATCAAGTGGAAAGTGTTGAGTCTGCGAAATATTGCTTAGATGAATAGGGAGAGCATTAGCAGAAACTACAAGGAACATCGCCTTCTACGTTCTCATCAGACGAGAGAGTTCTGGATAAGAAACGACACATAATTAACAGAGATTTTTACTTTTCCGAAAGAATCAATGAGTATGGAAGATGTCATGGTTACCTCCGTCCGGACGAAAATAAACGTTTTCCTTACGAATATCACGCTTGGTGCTTACGCTCGCCGCGTTTGATGTCAGACTGCAGAAATATGCTGGGAGGTGCCTGATAGCGCTCCAAATCAAACTTTCAATGCGCTCAACACACGTTCCACTTAGCCTCCGTGCACGATGGCTACGAAACTGTTCGCAAGTCCTACTTTTCTTCACAATGCGAGCTCGTCGCTTCTGATGTAGAAAAAATTAGATTCCGGGAAATCTGACAATAGTAAAACTTACATCGAGCCGCCCAGGAGGTGTTGCTATCTTTTGAGGACTCTTTGAACCACAGAAAGCAGTTGACAATCGATTTCAAACAACTTTGTACAAGAAAATGAGTATTTGGTCTACTGGGAAGGAATTCGCGCGGCTTTTTGAGCAAGATTAGAGCAAGTTTAAATTTTAATAACAAAAATAATTAACTACGTAACCAAAAAATATTATTGATGAAATAATACAATTAAAATAAAGTAACATAATATATCAGTGAAACAATATAATAATAGAACATAAATGAAAAATATAATATATATCATCAGCAATAGCATGAACAACTCATCAACAAAACTGCAACGGATTCAAAGAAACACAACGTCACACAACGCAATTCAAACAAGACTTTTTTCAAATTAAAATGCTAAAGGTGGTTTGGTTTAAACGAAGCGGATGGTGCAGACATGGTGGGAGGTAGAATTCAAACACGGCATGGTTTTCCATGAAATTACTAATACAAAAATTACTACGTTAATAATAAAAACAAACGACAAAACCACTGAAAAATACAACAAAAGCGCAGAAATACGTAGTTTTTAAATTCGAAGGTATTGATTCGGTTCTGGTTTATAGGAATCGATTTCATGACGAATCGGAAGCAAACGAATTAAATACCGATTCAACACGAATAGAAAGAAAATAATCGATTCCGGATACAAATCGGTAGAATCGGAACGTCCCTAGTAACAAATCAACTAAAATACACGTAACCTACTCGGGCCCAACAGAACACAATTGTTAAAATGCAAACATTTATTCATGCATTAGGTTCCTCATTCCGGTGAATAATAATTAAGTATTCTATCCAATGCATGTTCCTTCTTGCCTCACTGAATTTGCTTCTTCCATTGAACCTTTTCTTGAGTTGCGATGTTTTGGTGTTCCTCCACGAGGAACAAGAAACTACGGTTCAAATATGTAAATTCATGATATGCTGTTATTCTAGTGGTTCCTGCTTCCTTTATGGGAGTAGCTTCCCTGGAATTAGTCTCAGATTTATTATTATTATCTTTAACTCTCAGCTACACTCGCGCTCAACTGAAACTCAACTGTTCTCGAGCGTACTGAGTCAATATTATCGTAAATATGTCAACGCCGGACCATGCCTTGTCTGCAGGAACTGAGAAACGAATACTCAACAATCATTATTCAGGAATGGTGCATTTTATTGCTCTTGGCAGTTTTATTTACAATATCTTTGTGTGCTAAAAGTTACAATCTCTTTGTGTGCTAAAAGATCCAGTAGGCTTTGTGTAACGTCATAGGTACCTGTGTCAATAAAGAAGAAATTGAGAGTCACTAATGGTGGGCACATCGTAAGACTGACGTTTTGATTAGCTCTTTAAGACATTTCGTATGAACATTGAGGGATAATTATACGTTATTGTTTGAAATAGCTGTTTTATCATGAATAAATTAAGTAACGTTGCAATTATTGGATATATTAGACAAGTTTTGACATTGGATGAGTAGTGGTGACTTGCCTGCCTAGAAGAGATTCCTAATATTCCTATCAGATTCTCTAAAGGTTCTTATTGTTTGTAAGAGAATTCAAGGATCGTAATATCTTACCAAAATAGTAAGGCTGTAATATTTCAATATTCGGAATAATTAAAAGGTGTTTAATTTTATTCGATATTTATTTTATTTATTTATCACCATTCATTTCATTTCAATTCATCTTTGAACGCACTGTTAACAGTAAATTTACGTAATCTGTATTCGTTTCTCTGTTGGGGGCCTGTGTTTCTGTTTGAAACCAACAGAATTTACTGGGATATCAAATCGGTGAAATTATTTACCAGATACATATGCTTGTGAATGTTCGTGGTGGCAAAGAGAAGTTAGGATGTTCCTGGAAAAGACCACAAAGGGATTAACATAATTCACAGAACTCTATAGAAAGCAGCTGTTTCGAGAATGTGCATTGTTTTGTTGGATTGTGGAAGCGATTGATATCCACGTAATTGACTTGTTGCTTTTGATTAATTTGAACTTCTTAACTCACATGTCATGACCAAACCTTCTTGAGGAAATTGGGAAATCTCCTGCAACATCAGTGAATGCCTTCATGCATTTCATCTTGGATCGGTTGCGGGAATCAATACAGTACAATTTAGCTACGTATTTCTGGCAAAAGACGTATTCCTGGTGCTTTGAAACTTTAGTTACGTTTCCAAGAAGTTATTCCTTTCCCGATGTTAATTGAAATGACTGCAACCCTGCAAAGCTAATCCTCATCCGTGTGCGTGAAGGGTAGGGATGGCAAAAAATCTGATATTTTCCATCAGAAACATCGATATATTGACATCAATGTTTTTTTTCACATCGGTGTATGTTTTCAAAAACATCGATATTTTCAAAAAATACTTTATCTTTTTCGATAATTTTGTAGGTAGTAATATCGTTAAACTGCACTTTTAACCTTGTGTACAAAGAGTATTTAGAAAATTAAGATTATAGAATGCTTTAATGCATAAAACTTTATAATATAACAACAAAACACGATGTTATTTATTTTATACATTCGTATTAACATATTACTTATACATGACCAAACAATAAAATATACTGGAATTTCATTTAAGTTCTCTAATTGAAAATGGAAACAGGATGAGAAAATACCATGTGTTTTATTATATTTTAAACATTACGTTTGTGTCAAGGTTTCATCAACATCGAAAACCTTTTAGTGATGTATCGAAATACCGATGTTTTAATACAATTAGCCATCACGGGTCAAGACATCCTGTGTACATCCTTCAATCTACTTCTCTCCATATACGCGCTAAAAGATTTGCTTTGGTACATCGTGGGCATTAACTCCTATTATGTTGTCTGAAAACTTAAATTATAAACTCTGAAGTATAACTCTTGTGAAATGGTTAGTTTGGACAGTTAGTGCCTGACATGAGAAAATTATCCAGCTACATCACTTTTTGTCTTTTTTATTTTGATACGATCATTTCAAGATAACGAAACCATCACTAATTATAGGTTTTAAAGTATTGAAAATGAGTAAAATACATTAATATAGTACATAATATATTTCATTCGTCTGAAACTCGCTCTGTCTTGTTTTCAGGAAAGAAATACCCCACGCGTTCGTTGGCGTTTTATAATCTAATTACACAACCTCTGAAGAGTTAATTTGCGTTAGAGGCATGCGCGCATTTCTCGTGAATAAAACCTACCCAATTTGCTTCGGAGATAATGGTTATATCGATGATGAAGAAGATATAGTTCTCAATAGATCTTGAAACTCGATCTCGTACTATGCAGAAAACTGTGTAATTGTTTGTATGCATTAGAAATATTTAAATAATTTCACAAGTCTGTTATTACAAGAATATCTCTGGAATTTAGTAAGAATGTGATTGTCTGAACAGTTACCTTTATTTTCTTTTTAGTTCAATAAAACATTTATAATAGGTCCTTTTTCAAATATAACGCTTCGCATGGTATACCATGTATTAATTGATTTTTAGTGCCGGAGATACTTCAGTAAATTGCAAGTGAAAAGTACTGGTATTCTAGAACAGTTTTCAAAATTCTGGAATTACTTTTACCCTTAAATTATAAATAATTCCAAAATGACACTGCGAATGTTATTGATACAACACCAAATTATATATCGTCTTCCACATTCAGAAATGTTTAGTTTTGTAATAAAAATATTTCATTTGTAATTTTGCTATCTCAACCCGAATTTTGACATATGATAGATCCAATACTCGTTTTGTGTGATGATTCGTAACATATGAAAGTAATGTATTTAGCAGAAATTGTGATTAACAAATGAATGTAATGAAACTATTAACTGATTCGTTAACGAATTATTTAACAAACGGAAATTAATATTGAGGTATATTGACGACGAAAATATCAGCAATATGGGAATATGAAGGAATATGACAACTTCAATAATTGAAAATCTAAATGAGCTACTATTACGTATTATGTATTAACGTATCAAAATCTTATAAATTAATGTTAAAAGAGAAAAAAGCTAAGCCGTTTGTACCCTCTCTAACGGTTTCTCCACCCAGTAAACTCCTCGCTTATCCAACAATTCCTTCCCTTTGAAGTGCGCCGGCACGAGCGCAGCCAAAGAAATGAACGGCGTGCTCCCGCCGCTGGAAGTCCCGAGTCAACAGCACAAGTGAGGGATCCGGGTAACCAGCCGCATTAAACAGAAGTTGTGCTCCGGAGAAGTTAGCGCATTAGGAGCAGGTAGGACTGAAGCTGCACAATACACGGCAAAGGCATAACGACGGCTGAGGCGGCTCTGCGGGGGCGAAGCAGACACAACGGGCCTCGCGGGTGACTGCGGGGGCGAGAGCTTGCGGAGGAGGCGCCGGGGGCGGCAAGTTGATGGGAGGAGGGGGGTTGTGGAGCGTCGTGGGTGAAGAGGAGTCGTAATCGGGAGCTTTGGTGTGGGAGAGGGGAGGGTGGGACCTGTGTTGGGGATAGAAGGGGGTGTCGGGCGAGCGAGGTAAGGAATGGTGGGGTTGGTGAGTACGTCGGAGAGTGGTGGGGATAGTTCTACCAGCGGGAATGGCAGGCAGTAGATGCTTGTGTAGAGCGGTTGGGGGCGGACGGCTTTCACTTTTGTTAGGGAAGATTCGCGAGTGACAAGGGGGCGATGTCGCTGGGTAGCCTGAATGGTGGGGTCGGGAATACAGAGGCGGCGGGGAGTGGCAGGCGGAAGGGCAGCTGTTAGGACGTAGCTGGGGGGTAGAATCGGCAGGCAACGGATGGAATGGCAGGATTGTCCAGAGTGCAAGCGGTTAGGGAGACCGCGGTTTCTGCAAGGGTGACGGTGTCGTGTTGGTGGCGGAGAGAAGATGGTAGGATGGCGGCAGGTGAGCAGGAGAGACACGGCTGTGTTGGCGAGGTAGCCTGAGGTGGCGCAGGTACCACGCGTGGTGTGGGAAGCGCGGTTCGGCAAGCGTTGACGATGCGGCGACTGTGGTGAGATAGCAGGGAACGTGGAGGTGAGCGGGGAGGGAAAGACAGTGTCGGGAGAGTCAGCGATATGGGCTGAGGTGGCGGAGGGGCAGGGTGGTTTCGGAGACGCTTTCACAAAAGGTGACAGACTGCGATGGGAGATGGCAAATAGGGCGGCAGGGATGACATGAGCGCTGGTGAGTGTAGAGGTGGGAATGGAGCCGTATAGGCGGCGCGTGCGACGCAACCGCGCAAGCAACGGGGGCGGCAGAGTTTGTTTGCGCTGGGGGAGAGAGCCCCGCGGGAGGAGCGTTGGAGGCGGAGGCCAAATGATATGCGGGTGGTAGTGTGGACGACGCAGAGGCGGTCCAAGGGGACAGGTCGTTAGAGGAGTCCGGATACCCATGCACGTGGTCGATGTTGGGGCCGCTCTACGCAACAGGGTTGCACAAGGCACCTGCTGGCTTTCATGTGTTTTAGTGTGAGGTGGATTAGTAACACCATTGGTTGCCACTGCAGATTCTCTGATCAAAAGATCCTAGAGTTCGACTACTGACGGTGAAGAATTCATAATAGCTCGATGACTAGATCCAATTCAGTCCCTGTCTGAAGGAGAACCCTGGCAGCTTGCTACTCTGATCGGTAGATTTTCGTGACGTTTTCGTTAATACCTGAGAAATACCATGGTCCCGACCTATATGTGACGTTAAAGTCGGCATTAGATCTCTCGTGTTAGTGGGGGAGAAACACAGAGGAATCTTCCTGATGCAACATGTAGAATTCGTGATTAAAGTTATCAAGCTCCGAAAAACACTAAACACTCACTCTCACACTCAGTCACGCTCTGAAGCACACGAGCTGTGTCTCGAGAATATCCATGCCAAAATGACAAAATATGATGTGCAAGACTATAATTCTCTACTAGTAATAGTATTAATGAAAAGTTATCATTACAGAGAGCACCCCGATCTCTCCAGAACATCGGAAAGAGAGAAGGCGAGATCAAGTTTCTGACTAAAATTGAATGGCCTAATGCTGTTCAACAAATACAAATAATGTTACGATTATCTTTATTTTTCTCATTATTAGTTTACTTCAATATTTTTCTAAAAACTTATTATAATTCAATAATGAAAAAATAAATTATTCAAAATTTTACCCACACAACAATTATTTTAGATCTATTTTTTTTCTTTTGCAACTCCATTATCAAATGTAGCCAAACATTTCTAAACATAAACGTAGATAATCTAGTAGATCGTTAATTTATTTGACTGAGGTGAATTTTTTACCTCTGATCTAGCTTTAGATGTCAAATAGAATAATTGATAAAATTTAATATTTTATAACAAAAAATATTTGAATTTTTGAAATGTTTGTATTAAAGTCTTACAATTTCAGTCAACTACTTTCTATCGGCTGCCTTCTTTTTATTCTATGCATTTTAGGCAAAAACTAATTCCTGTCAATAAAGTACACTTCACTTACTTACAGGCAACCCTGCTATTGAACAGAAACGCAAAAGAAAGTAATTACCGCAACTTTTTTTGTGTTTGATTTTTGTTTTCAGGACGACCATCTGTTTTAAAAAGGATTTTGCAGGCAATTTTTGTATCAAAAGGGTTCATCTACACTTTAAAAAGGCGTCTCCAAACTTTTTTTGAAAAATGAGTCCTTGTTAATTCATGAATATTATATTGTGCTTTTTCTCAGTACCACCTACAATGCTATGTGCTCTATAGGGTTTGTTTTTATACCAATAGTGTCAACTTCAATTCCACTTATGTAAAAAAGATGTTTACAGTTATCTAGCTAAGATAAAGTAATGTAGATTTCTTCGGGACTGTAAAGATAGATTGAAATAGGTTTAGCAGAATGGTTCTTTTGAACTGACAAAACTTTCTTCATTGATTTCGCCGTGTAGTACAATAAATTAGTCATTTATGTTTGTCACAGTATGTCTCTCAATTATACGAATCGTTTTTTTTTAAGATAAGTTATTTACGTTTTAATGTTAGATAAGTGGTGATCACCGTTGGACAAATGTGCAGTTGATTCATGATCTCTACTATCTTCACTGTCGGCTTAGGTTTGCCATTGGAGAATCGCATCTGACTTTGGATGAGTGCTGTTTCGCGTTTTATTCACTCTGGAGTAGTGTATGGAGTAGGATCTTTGCGCATGGCGTTTACTCCTTGGCGTGATATTTAATGCTTGTCACTGAAGTTTATTTTACGACATTTGAATTGTGTTATTGACGCTTCATTTTTGGTCTTAGGTGTGAGACACTTTGCGCTTAGAAACTTACTTTTAATGGTTGAGGACAACACTTGCTGTTTACTGACTGTCTCATTAAATTTTACCTTTGACGTTTCGACCTTAACGTTTTGCTCTTGTGGCCCTCGACAATTGGCCCTTGACTTTTGACCATGAACGTTCGGCTCTTGGCGTTTGGTTCTTACATGTGTTTTGGAGCTCTTCGTTTGAGAGTTGGATTTATACTGAAAGAACAATCTTCACGCTTATACATAAGAGGTATCTCCACCAACGGAGCCCACCAGGTATCTCCCCCAGCGGAGCACCGTCATAGCCCGAACAACCCATCTTCTAGTATGTGTAGTGCAGTGCATGTAAGTGTAAGTGTACGAGTAAGAGGGTAGGATAGGACAAGGACGGAGAAGGAAAGCTCCAGAGTAGTTTGTAGCCCATTACGTACAGTATTACTCAGTTATTCGCCTGGTGTTGATCGCAGAAATCACGGAAAATTACCGATCTGAGCAGCCAGCCGAAAGAATTCTACTCCAGCAAGTAGACGAATACAACTGATTTAACCTCGTATGTATATAGCGACAAAAAATCTGTAATTGTCGGAATTCAAACCCTACGACCTCCAGGTCAGAGACACTGCATTGGCAACAGTTGTTACTCACAGCCACTTCAGATGGTGTTTGGAGTTGGACGTAGCCTGCATGCCGTGTTGCTTTTGGCACGCCCTGACCCGCAGAGGCCCCAAGGCGCCCCGCGACGCAGCCACGGCCACGCACGACCGCGCCAGCGTAAGCGTTGGGGGCGGCGGCGGCGGTGAGGGCAAAGGCGGTGGCGTGGTTGGGGGCGCCGCTTGAGGGCAATGAAGGGGCGGCGTCGTGACTTGGGGCATCGGGGGGCGGCCGGCGTGTGGTGGGGGCGGCAGTGAGGATGGCGGTGGTGAGAGCGTTGCGAGAACGGCGGTGAGGGCGGCTTGAGTGTTGGGGCGGATGGGGTCTGCGGCGGCGGAGGCAACGGGGGCGGTCAGTGAGGGTGGCGTAAGCGTTGGGGGGGCGGGCCGGGAGAGCGGGTGCAGCGGGTGCGGCGGTGCGGCGGTGCCGGCGGGTGCGGCGGGTGCGACGGGGGCGACGGGGCGAACGGGGCGACGGGGGCGGCGGGGGGCGGCGGGGGCGGCCGGCCTGGCCGTTTCGCGCGCGACGGCTAATTGATAACGATCTGAAGGCTTCCCGCCGCCTCGCGACCGCAGCCAGCCCCGCCCCCGTCCCCGCCCCTTCCTCTCGCCCTGGCAGCGTGCGGTGCGAGCAGCCGTTTCCATTTCCTACAAGAAGAGTCATTTGAATTTCAAACCAGCGAGCGCCGGCGCGGCCGCCCGGGCCTCGTGCGGAGCAGGCAGCCAGGGGCGCCGAGGAGGGGCAGGGAGGAGGAGACCAACGTAAGAGGAGGTGGACAAGAAGGGGGAATGCCGGGGAGGGGGGAGTGGGAAGGAACGGAAAACGAAAAATTAAACGTGATAGGGAAAGATTTGCCGGAAAGGGAAAATCCATAAGGCTACACTTGTTTATCATCTAATCCGCATATAACCGTAATACGTTGTTTGCGATCAGTTGAAAACGTTACATTTTGGGTTTCCTGGTGAATAATGAAATGATCCATAGTGAATTGTGATATGAATAATATTGGTAATTACAACTTTTATTCAAATATCTCAACAAAAATTCAATAACCCAATAACAGATTATTTAGTTGGTTGCGTGGGCTCTGTCATGATATGTGTGAGAGCCTTCCTTGCTATGGTTACAACATCACCCCGTCTTAGATAAGCATCGAACTCATAGTCATACGCCAATTGGGTGCGTAGCAAATCTCCTGATCTACTGATCTGAGGGTAGTTCTTGTACACGTGAATTACTGCAGAGAAATGGCAGGTTCAGGGGATGCACGTAAGTCGGTCGGTAGTTTTCACCTAAGACGAATAAATTTTATCTATATATTGGAGAAATCGTAACTGTTAAATCTCGAAATATTTTATAGAAACAATTAATACACGTAAAACACTTTTAAAAGTGTTAAAATTTATTAACAAATAGAAAATAAAAATAAATTTATGAGATATAATCACACAAAATATCAACCAAAAAGCTTTTTTTAAATTAATGGACTATCACTTCTACTGCCAATCAGTAAGCTCATATTGTTCCAACATTTTACAAAAATCTTTGAAATTGTCACCATGATTTTACGTTTTTTTTATTTGAGTGAAAAAGCTCTCAATGTTAAAATGAGTGGTAAATATATGAAATATTTTTCACTTTGACGACAAATATATAAATATATCGCACTCTCACATGCACACATGCACACACTCTTGCCCCCCCCCATACACACATACCAAATATTTACATTTCGAGGAATCATAAAATAAAGTTTCTGATTGTGCAAACATATACGTAAGGACTAGTAGTAAAAATGATAGAACACATCCATTAATTTCTGTGTTAATGAACAATAAAATAATGAACATTATAACTATAGCAAATACAGTTACCAGAGTCGTTATACATAGATTGTGCATAAAAATGTGTTGAATATTTCATCTTTCATCTACAAAATCAAAAAGAAAATCATGTGATCGTGAGCCCACACACCCTTCTTTTAAAAACAATTAATACCCTTTTCTATTCCCCCTTATAGATCCCCTGATTTAATCCCTTATTGCTACCATTGCTCTAAAAATAATATACGAACTTGCTTACTTTCACATTCAGTATCAGGGTAGGTCTTGAATTTTTTTTTAATTGTGTTTGTTTTCTTTTCATTTTTTTCTTTTCAGAGAGTGTATGTATTCTGTGTGTTAAATGGCAGGTATGAACTAAATGAATCGTCTTTGAAAATTGAAAGGGCACTAAGTGCGCCAGAATTATAATCAGAGATATCCTGTCATGCAATTATCTCACACTAGAACATTTTCATGAATCCACCAAATTTTGCGAAGTATTGTTATATTTTGAAACGATGGTTTCGGATGGAGACCATGAGAAATAGATAGCTGTGAAGTTTATATAATTCATTTTAGACATATGAGTGTCTAAAACATTGTTTACGAAAAATTTTGTACTCGGTTGGTATGGAACTGGTACAGATTTTGAGGTTGATTTTCATTCCAGAAGTACTTTCTGTTAACGCAGATTATCCTGCTCTTATATTTTTTTGAATATACATTGTTGACTGGATTTACACCGGATATAATCGTAAATCATCATAATAATTACATCTGGGCCGTCGAAAACGAAATGCGCAAGATACGATTTTAACAGATATTCTTTCTACACGTTTGGCGTGATGTTACTCATTGTCATCTCGCAGGTCTCTATTTCTTCTCTCCGAGTCTAATTTTTTTCACACGTAACTTGTTTGATGATTAGCTCTGGACGTCATCTGACGAATATGGTTTATGCACCATGGTGTTGCAGCTTAACTCAGCAGGATACTTTGCGTGCGATATTCTCCGCAAAGGTGGGGCGGAGTATTTATTGAAAGGTCAGATCGCCTTACATATATGAATCCAACGGCTCTTTTTCTTTAAGTGGGAACATTTTATGTTTTCGGTTGCGGAACTCCCGTATCTAATGTTAACACCGTAATACATCGTTTATAAAAATGATTTGAACAAATACAGAACACACAAAAATTTTCAAAAGAATGCGCCGTGTATTGTATCTACCAAATGTATAATGTATTAAAATCGTAGAACTCTTAGCAATGTTTCATACCAATATTCCTACGAAGTATTATTTTGTGTTGAAGAAAGTGACATTCAAATATTTTATTCAGGTTTATTTATACCTTCAATCAACACTATAAATAAATTGTAGAATATTGTTGTCTGTGTGACAACTATTAGAAGATTAGAACCCGACAAATACGCATTATGTTACAAACAAGGAATTATCGTACGTTTATCTAAGTAATTGCTTACTCGGACTGTACCATACACTCGGTCACTGTTTGTTCGTAATACTGTGAATTAAAAAATTTATTTCTTAACGGGAAACATTTCAAGCATTATTTCAATGACAACTTTTGTAGCGCAATGATAAATCTTTCAAAACATTCAGTTAAATTCGAGAATTTTAATATTTTATTAATACTTTACACTTTTACACACACATTAATATATATGTGATATCGCTTTTATATTTTACAAATGTAAGTCTACGTGTCACCCATTTATTTGCTCGGTGATCTTTTAATGAATATTGTCAGTCCCTCAAACATTTATAGAATCATTATTTACATTTCTTATTTGACTTCAAAATATTTTGCTTTGTTTTTCCTCACAAAATCGGTCTCTTAAATTTTCAATTGAACTTAAATTGTAATTCGACTCACAGAGATTCGCATTTTACAGCGCACAGCATTTGGTGAATACTATCGCTAAATCACTGCACGTGCATAACACACAGTGACATCTATTGATGTTACAACACGTGTACCACGCGTGTTCTCTCTGAACCGGTGAAAATATTTCCGATATGAAATCTGAAAAATGTTGTAATACATATGTCAAAACTGCAAACCGACAGATTTTCCGTTTATTTGAAGAGTAGGTTCCAGCCTATAAATGAAAATTTCTCTGAATTTTGGAATTGTGAAATCGGAAGAGAAATTTATTTCCCTTTAAAACACAACAAAATTGTCTGCATGCTTAAGCCACATTTTTTTAATATTTTTCAAAACCTTTTTTGATGATCTTTTGCCGTTCTACCTTGTAGGTTTGCTAACACAATATGTATTTAAGAAGAAGATAAAACAAGAATATTATTTCCAAGTCCAAAAAGAGATTCATAGATTTTTTAAATTCACGATATTTTTCGTAAAAATAAAAAATTCACGTGATAAAGAATTCTACTTTTTGATAGTACCAGTCAAGAATTCTCAGCCTCCCCTCTCTCGATGCTTCTAAAACATGCATTCCCATGTGCAATTTTTGGTGGACTAACAGCTCTCGAAAACGTTTCCTTGCATATCATTTTGCCGGTTCTCCAACAAATCCACCTCATGAACTTTACCACTAATCATTCATTTTAGTATCATTACTCACGGCGCTATTCAATATATCATTTTTCATGGGCATCAATGACCTCAGCTTTATATCAAAGACCCCTATGAACCAATGAGTGAATAAATAAACTAGTAAATAAATAAGGTTAGAGGCGCAACCAGGATTTTATAATTGCCCAATAGACTTGTAGAATTCTACTAAAGATTATTTTTATTTTTACCGAATTGAAAATGTATTTTCATTTGTATATTGATTTATTGTTACTGACATCGTATTTAATTGAGATACTTAATTATAGAAAATTAGTAAAAACATGGTTTGAATAAATGGCTTCGGTTTGGGGAGACTGAAGCGCATGACATGCACGCCTCCTCCCTTGGGCTGACACTGGATAACGGAGATCCAAAAAGGGGCTCAGATCATCGTTCTTATTAATTGTCTTCTCTTCTTCGTTTCCTATGCTATTCATGTGTTCTCACTCTCCCACTAAAGACTTCTCAGACACACCTGTTAACACACACCTCCGCCCTCGCCAACGTTTTTGCTTCCGCCTTCGCCACCATCTGCGCCTCCACCCCCTCTTCCTCAACATTCACCGGCGTCTACCTCCACCTTCCGTCTTCACCTTCACCTCTACCTCCATCTCCGCCTTTGACTCTACCGTCTCCGCTTCCGCCTCAATCTGTTTCCACTTCCTCCTCCACATCCACTTCCATCTTCCCGTTCACCTTCGCACTCGCGTCCGCTTCCAACTCCACCTCCGCCTCCGCCTCACCCTCTCTTCCTCGTTCGCTCCTCCCTCAGTCTCTACCCTTGCCCTTAACCGTGCCTCCGATTCCACCTGCGTCTTACCATCGCCTCCTTTACCCTCTCCGCTTCCAAACATACTAACATTCAATCTCTTTTCTTACGTCAGACATACTCTCATACCACCTATTTGCACATTCCACTTTGGGTACGGTCAGACAGATGCGTGTTTGGCTGAATTAACCTTGGCCGTGAGTAGACGCATCGTCATATCGTATGAGACATCCGTCTGCAAATTATATACTACTGATTGAAATGCAAGATTAAAAGAGATTCCTGTGATATTTTTGATATTGTTTAAGAGATTATTGATCGCCAAGAGAGGTAATGTTTATATTTCTATCTGATTAGTGCAGTTCTTTTCATGTTTATCAAAAACTATCAACAATTCTGTATCACTTTCCATATCTGTTTGTGTTATGACTGATTATCAACTCCTGTAAGTAAGAAGATCCTTATCAAAGAGGCAACTTGTGTTTCAAAGTTGATAGATATTGTATTTATCACACGTTTAACTCATTACTTCTGAAATTACTCACCATACTTTTCAGTTTGTCTGTTGGATGGTTCCTTGAATCACAGATATTCCATAAGATTTAAATTTGTTAACAAACGAAATACGTTTTCATACTTTTGAATCGAATGGCTAAGTTTGGCCGAATAATTCAGTTTCTCTCAGTTACCATCGCTCCGTTTCAAGTACTCGTAGTGAGATCATCTCCTTTCGTTTCCCTCGGATCCCACTCCCTGCCATCTCACACCTTTCCTTTCATCACCTCTTCTCTGCCATTTTCATCACGCTCGCACCTTCCAACGCACCAAAGCCACCACCGCTTCACCTCTTCTTGTCGTCCTCTTTGTCACACGTAGCTGCCCTCTTTACAGCTCGCAACCGCATTACTCCGTCTCACAACTACCAACCTGCCGATTCTTTCTGCATTTTGCCAACAGATCGCACTACAGGCCACATCTGCCTTCTCTCCATCACCGAAAATGTGGCCCGCTAATACCTGATCTAGCACATGCTTTTGACCACCACATTAACTACCATCTCCCTTTCGGTCTGTGAGAGACTATCTCATCTCGTGGTTTCCTGTCTACACAAACCATGTTATTCCCCATCACCACCAACACCTTCGCCTCTACCTCTTCACCTTCAATACCCTGGTCGCTCCAGCATCCGCATTCTCGCAATCACCCCAGCCGTTTTTCCACGTCATGTCAACACCACTCTCACAAGTAGTATCATTTACCCAGGTCAGCAACAATTTAACGACCTACAAAGTAACCTAACACCCTCTGGTATTTTGCTCATCCTTTCGCCCTACGACCGCTCTTACTGGCCACCACTGCCTGGCTTCTTTCGCCATTTATCGCATTACCACTTCCCTACCACCCGTTTCTGCCGACCTCCACGCACATCGTCCCCGACCTTCTCTCTCCCGGACCCTTGTAGTCACATCTCCTTCCGTTTCTTCTAGCGCCCCTACTGTTACTTCCATTTCCGGTCTTAGCCTTCACCTTTACGCCGCTCCCATCCCTCTCTCCAACCTGCCATAGCCACCACCGTCGCTTCGCTTCCCATCAGTGCCTCTCTCGCAAGTGGCTGCAAGATCTTGCCGGCCACCACAGCATTTCTCCGACTCCACAATCGTCCAACTGCCTCTGACGATCCTCCTTTAAACTCGGTTTAACATAGTCCTCACCGGCGAAAGCTGCCTCATCTCTCCGTCCCCTCTGGGCTGCCGGACACCCATTCCCGTATACCCCATGCCCATCGCCCCTTCCTTTGCAAAACCGTCAACTCCCACCACCCTTGCTAGTCTGTTTATAACCCATCTTCTTCAGTTTTCCCTCTTGGCTCTCTCCTTGCGGGCCGTTTTTGGCTTTTCGGCCGCCGCTACCCACCACGTCTCCTTTCCCCACCCCTCCTCCCGCCCCCGCCCCTGCCTGGCCCCTTATCGGCGCGCGCGAGAGCACAATGGAGGCGCGGGTGCGAAGTCGCGGACCGCGCCGTATCTCGTTTGTCCAGCGACAGCTCCTTTAACTCAAGCGCCCCTCCCCCCGCCGCCGCCCCCTCCCCGCGACAGCCCGCCGCGCTTCTTCGCGTCTCCAGCGCTGAGCGCCTCTCGCCCCCCGCCGCTCCCACCACGCCCGCCGCTCCCGCCGCCTTCGCCGCCCTCGCGCCGCCACTGCGTTGACTCGCCACCCGCACACTCCATTGCGAGCACGGCCGGCCAAGGGCGGCAATTTCGGGTATTCGTATGTCCACGACTTCAACCAACGCTAGTAGCGACGAGCGTGAAGCTTGCGCTTTACGTCTCAAGCGTTTCAGTGATTGAGAGGTCACAAGTTCGATGCAGGGATTTCACTTGATGTGTTGGGAATTGGAGAGTTTGCGGTGCCTGCCGGAAACAAATTCGAAGGCTGGCCGTTCTGATCACTACTGTAATGTTTATTCGAATAATTTCCAGGTGAATGCTTAATGAGCCTGCGGATGCGCACAATCCTTCATTGCCATCATCATTGTAGAACATAATAATCATCTTAGTCCTATTTTCTTACCTCATATGGATTAAAGTCCCGTGGTCGTCATTGTCAAGAAATTGTTACTTGTACACCTTCAAATTAAAATCACGACAATTAATTTTAAAGAAACCTATATCCCAATTATAGAACTGTTTTCCCTTACACTTTTTAAACTATGAATAGTTTTCACGTATTTTTAATTCCTCGTATACGTAAATACCAATAACATGCCTTGGAGTCTGAAGAACAGTATTCCATACTGTGGAATATCAATTAACTATCTGTCTGTCCATCCGTCCTTCTCTCTTTCCGCCTGTCTTTCTGTCTGTCCGCCATTGCGTCCATCCGTCCGTCATTTCGTGTGTTCCTTGGTTTGTTCGTTGGTCTCTTCCTATATACGTATGCTGTGTTTTGACAGTATTCGTGAATACTGTTTTTAAATATTTAATTTATTGTATAATTGTGGGATAGTATTTTGTTTTGCTCTATATTTGATGTGCGTTTTACAGCTGCATTGTTGCTTCTACAAGCCAATAGTTAATAATAAAAGCATATTATTTAAAGAAAAAGTATGAGTACTTACACTCTGAGCCACAAGCAAAACTAGACTCTTAAATTTCATCTACTGAAATGAACTTCAGTGAAGTTAGATTGAAGTACACACTGCCGCTGCTGCGGCGTCACGAATCCAACGTGAACGCCTGCCCCACATGTGTCGATTCGCGTCGCCAGCTGCTCCCCGACGCCAATAAAACGCCAACCGAGAATGTGCTTCGGGTTCATAAGCGCTTTCTGTGAAGAAAAGAAAAATGTGAATTGCCGCGAATTGGTCGAGTTTATCGATTCAACTCGTCGTAATGGCTGTCATCCTGTATTTGAACGAGAGGCTTTCGGTTCTGTTCAGTTAATAGCGTGCGGTTTCATTACAGGGGGTGCTTTCCAAAAAGTCTCCTCTTTTCCAAGAATACGTGCTGAAGCCACGTAATACTGGTTTGAATTTTATGACGCGTTTCCTACATTCCGGTTTTTCTTATTTTCAATTTTTGTTCATTTCTTTTGTTCAATGTACGTAGTGTACATTTGTCTCCTTAAGAAAAGATGATTAATAAAATGCTACATTTATTATTATGTTTGTGTGTATTTTACTTTCCACGCCAGACTACATCTAATGATTCCCTTGAACAAAGTAAAGAATAGCAAAAATAACAGCCACGGCAGACACGCATTTATATTAGAACTAGCTTTTTGCTGCGCTGCCGGCAGGCAGCTGCTTTTTATTGCTCGCTTGAAAACACAAAGTGTAAAAAGTGGACATGCGTGGGAGCGCGTGCGGGGCAAAAACCCCTGAGAGTAAACAAGCTCCGAGGCTCGGCCGGGGAAGAAATCCGAAGTGACTTTATCGCGCGCGAGGCCAGCCACGCGCGAGGCGCGAGCCGTGCAGCGAAAGCCCGAGCGGAGTGCGAGATGACGTGTGGGGGCGCGGGAAGCGGGGAGCGGTTGGCGAGGTGTGGGATAGGGAGAGAAAGGGCGGGTTGCGTGGAGCAGTGAACGAATAGCAAGATGCTGGGTACGAAGAGGATTGTGGAGGCCGGGACGATCGAGGCGGTATGAAAAGCGAGATCTGATGGGCGGAATATGATGAGCAGGACCATATAGGCGGGGACGAATGGGCGTGGACCATTCAGTGAGGGCGGTTGTGTGCGGACGGATGGGCGAAAACTGGTGGGTGGGAAGCTTTCGTCGGGGACGGTTAAGGTGGGGCGGAAAGGTGGGGACCAATGGGCGTGAACGGATGGAAATGGACGATGAGTAGATGCGATGGATTTAGTAGCGGTAGTTGAAGATGGGACGGCCGCGAAATTGCGTGAATGGATGGGAAATTATCACCGGCGGAGATAGTTGAGTGGAAACGGATGGGCGGGGAAGACTGAGCAGGGATATGCAGATGAGTGCGATGAGTGGGGACTGATGGACGGAGAGAGTTGTATGGGTACAGTTGAGTACAGAGGGCTGGAGACGTTGGAGGGTAACTGGTACGCGGAAACGGTTGGACGGGGGTAATTGGGAGGGCACAGTTGGGTTGGGGCAGTTGGGCGGGGAGGACAGTTGGGCGGGGAGGACATTTGGACGGAGGTAGTTGGCCGGGAATGGAAGGCAATGGCGGAGGACGTGGAAGCGGTAGAGGGAGAGCGAGATGAAAATGCCGGACGCAGAAGTGTGTGAACGTGGCGGAGCGAGACAAGTGAGACTGAGGCAGGAGTGAAGTGGGGAGAGCTCCATACGTGGAGAGGCAGGAGGCAACGGTACTGGTCGGGAGACTTTCCAGTAAAACGGAGGGGGGTTGGAGAGGGTGAGGGACGGTCCGAGAGGCACCGCGGCCGAAAAGCCCATGCACTGCACACGCGGCGGAGCGCCTTCTCTCCTGCAGCCCGCTCTCTCTCTCTCTCTCTCTCTCTCTCTCTCTCTCTCTCTCTCTCTCTCGTTTTTTCTTCTTTTTTTCACCGTCTTCCCTTCCTCTTCCGATTGGATCTTATGCTTCCGTTCCTCCTCTATCACTTTCGGGCATTTTTCCCACTGCCTTTTTACTTTCTCGTCTTCCAGATATTTCGTAGTAAAAAGAAAATTTTGTAAAAATTCAACAGAAAGAGGTGTTTCGTTAGAAACACTCATTTTATGGGTACCAGATATCGAAAAACTGGAAAAATGTGTGTTCTTGTATGCAGTAAATTACTTCCTATAACACTTTGTGTACTCTGATTTCACATTTCGTAGGCTCTTGATACAGGAAAGTTTAGTCATCGTAAAGCGTCTGTGCGACGGTTTGCCTGTCCACCTGGCGTCAACTTTAGCTCCTGCACCCTTCAGATAAATTTTTCCAAACTTTATATTCTCCAATAGAGATCTGGCCGATCTCGAAACCTTTCGAATTGGAAATGTAGATTTTGATTTCGGGATCACTTCCTTTTAATATTTACCAGTACTTTCCAATTATTTTCAAAACTGGATGTTGGCTGAAAGTTGTTGGATTAAATTGTTTTCTTTGCATAACACAAAGAACGATTTGTAAAATGGAGCAGATCTTTTTTTTCGTATCTTTTTTACCAATTAATATCTCATCCGAGAATCGTTGTTTATCATTTTTAGACATACGTTCGTCCTCTTCTGTATTTGTGTTAAAGCATTCCAAGAACGAAATTATACATAACTGCGATAATATAGTATTTATTATTGTACAAACGACACCTTTAATTCCTCGTTGGTTCAATATTTTAATAATAGCATTTAGTCATCATATTGGAAAGCATGTTTAGATGCTCATATTTTTCGGTGACAATTGGAAGCAAATAATATTGCCGAGTATTCAAATAACAAGTCAGATCTAAAGGCAGACTTTAGAAGAAAAGGGAGATGAACAATTACATATTCGATTATGTACTCTTTCAAAAGTAAACTCACACCATCTTGCAAAAAATGTTAAAATTAATTTTGTAATATTCTCCACTGTGTAGTTATCATTATCATCTTTACATTGACAAATGAAAACTATTAATTAGCGTAATAAATCACGAATATTTTACCTTACACCCAGAAAGGGGTCAGTACTGTGCGGTGCAGAATCAATAATTACGTCATAATGTTTAAAAGAGCTGAAAAGCTTGTGAGATCAACAGAAAGAGATGCATTTTAAAAAAGAGAGACTATGATCCTGGGTATTCGCCCCAAAGCGTCCTCCGCGCAAATATGCTAATCGCGGGCGTGGGTGCGGGCGCGGCCGGCGTCGAAGCAGCGAACCGCGCGTGCACGTGGAGGCCTCCGATGGCTGCGTTCTCTCCAGTGGACGTGGAGGGGCAGTGGAGGGGGTCGGCTATAAAACGCTGCCGTGGGAGCAGCCACAGCCGCCGACGGGACGGTGGCACGCGGGCTGCCTGTCCTTGCACACCGTCTCGTGCCTGCCGCCCATGGCAGCTTCCCGCCCTTCGCTCCCCGCCCTTCGCTCGCCGCCTTCGCTCCCCGCCCTTCGCTCCGCCCTTCGCTCCCGCGCCCTTCGCTCCCCCCTTTCGCTCCCCGCCACTTTCGCTCCCCGCCCTTCGCTCCCCGCCTTCGTTATTCCGCCCTTCGTATTTCCGCCCTTCGTATTCCGCCCTTCGTATTCCGCCCTTCGTATTCCGCCCTTCATATCCGCGCCATTCGGTATCCCCCATTCGCTCGCCGCTCTTCGCTCGCCACGCCCTTCGCTCGCCGGCCCCACTTCCCGACTCGTCGTTCCTCTTCCTGCCCCTCTGTG
>BOPP01000201.1:794503-814287 GCA_017312745.1 Gryllus bimaculatus
GCTCCGATTTTGCTCCGATTTTGCTCCGATTTTGCTCCGATTTTGCTCCGATTTTGCTTCGACTCTAATCAGACTGTTCCGACTCGGCCCCCGTCTCGGCTCAGACTAGGCCTCGACTCGTTTCCGCTACGAATCCATTCTCACTCCACTCCTCTCGAACTTTCCGCCCACTCCGCTCCGACACCGTTGGCAACGTTATTTTTTCAAAATGTTCCGTATAAGATGTTGCACCCAAGACCTTAAAATGTATTATTCCTGCCTATGAATCCTTTTTCCGCCTCCACCTGCACTTCACCAATACCATCACTCCATTCCCTCCTCTCTTTGTGTCTCCTCCGTCTCCATCATTTCCCGTCCGTTCCCCCTTGGCCCCGCGCCGCGGGCCTGCAGCTTTGGCTGATCCTCTTGCGCGCGGGCGCTCGCTCGCTGGCGCTCAGTTATCTGTGTTTACCCACCTGGCGACTTAGCCGCAGCGGTGAGGGTCACGTGGGCGTGGCCCTTGCCGGCGCGGCGGAAGGGGGCGTTTGGGGAGAAAGACGAGAAGACGAAAATGCAAAAGGGGAAGAGAGAGAATTATTGTTGAAACGGAAGACAAAAAGTGAATATATGAGGGGAGGGAGAAGGAAGAGGAGAAGTAAGGTGCAGGAGAAACGGTGATTGTTGAAGAAGTGTAAGACAGAAGACTCGATATTAAGGAGATGAAGGAATAAAGAGAAAGATGTTAAGAGATAAGGAAGGGGGACGAGAAGGAGAGGCTGAAAAGAATGGAAGCAAGGGGTGGAAACAGTAGAAAAAAATGAAGGGTGAAAAGGTGAAGGAGTGAAGGAAGAGAAAGAATTAAGAATAGGAGAAGCAGACAGAAAGAAAATGGTTGGGAATAGATGTGTGAAACAACCGATCATCAATTCAAAAGTTATATGAATGGGTTTTATACGAATTGAGGTAAAAATATTTCCAATACGATTTCTTATTGAACTGCACATAAGAAAAAATCTCCTTTCACCAAGCCCGAAGAATCGGACTTATTAATACAAATTCTTGCCATGAAATTACCATAGGCCTTCAAACCATGGGACCTACGAGACATTACGTGCATTGTTACAAACCCCAATAAAATGCATTTGTAAATAGGAGTATACATAATGACAATATTAATAGAAAATGTTTTGTATAGTTCTAGGTGAGTTGAATTAACAATGGAGAGAATTGATATAAAGCATGGGGTAAAAAAGTGAGGGTTTGTGGAGAAATAACAAACAACAGAGTGTGATATAGACGTTTTAGTGACAGGAAAGGAGAGTAAAAATAGTGTGTGGTGCTACAACAGCAGCACGTAACTTCTCACATTATTTCTATATTTGTATTTTTTTGAACATTAGTGAGTTCACCGCAAATGAGACCTTTTTCATTATTTGAATCTTTTCTTAATCTGTCCGCTCGCGGGAGCTGGCGTTGTGCAGGCCTGCACTACTTACACGTGCACTACACTGCTACATCTGCCGGGAGACTGGTCGGAAGCTTAGAGCGTGTCTCGGCTGGTTGGGGAATGCCCAACTATCCGACGGTAGGTCGGCGTCGGATCTCGTCATCCGACGGGAGAAGGCCTCATCCCGAACAAAAACGTGGGGTCTAATAACCTTAGTAGTTGACACGCCCGGAATCACTAACAATCAATTAATCAATTCAGTCCTAGAACCTTCCTAGCCCACCTCCCCTGGATCCTTTGAAGTGTGCAACTTCCTGGTCAGTGGGAATTTCGTGCCTTGCAACCTTCTTAACCCCTAACCTCCAGTCTTCGAACCCTAGAAGCTCGCGGTCAGCGTGACCTTCGATACCCTAGAACCTTCCTTCACCTCCACGCCCGTCAAACCCCAGCGCCTTCGGATCAGCGTGTCAGCCTGTGCACGGGCGTGTCCGTCGGGCCCTCGCGTCGGCTGGCGCGGTGTGGCGGCGAAGACGCGTGTTGCGAGGGCGGGGGGAGGGGCGTGGCCGTGCGGGGCGGGAGGAGAAGCTGCCGCCGGAGATTAGGCCGCTCGCGCGACCGCCTCTCGAGCGCCGCCTGCCGCCCGCCCGGGGTTAATGGAGGTGATGGATGACACCGACGCAGCGCGGCGCGGCGGGTCTTACGTTGAACCACTGCGCCCTGGCGGAGATCTGTGTGTGTACGTTGCGGCTTTTCGCACTTTTTTTTTTAAAGCTGTTTAGCGGGATGTTTACTGCCTTGTTTTAAGTGGACTTTTTTAATTTTATTTGAATGAGTTTGTTGGTAACTGAAACGCATAAATTTTGACGATATCGAATATCATGGTTTTTTGTATTGCATGCCGTATATTTGTTTTGGTGCCGGTTCATATCACGTTGAGGGCTAAAGCCCATTTGTCTTATTGCTATTGTACATTAAATATTATTACTCCATTTTGTGAATACACACACCTTTAAGTATTACATTTCTTACATCGCTTCATGATTCCATAAGAAAACACAAGAATAAAAGAAACACAATAAGAAAAAGAATAATTTCATTCTATGGACTTCTTGACATCTTTAGAGATAACATTTGCAAAAATTAACTGGAGGACTCTTTAACATTTTCAAAAAATTAAAAATGATTAATAAGCGGTTTAA
The DNA here is from genome assembly GCA_017312745.1 of Gryllus bimaculatus. Taxonomy (NCBI): domain Eukaryota; kingdom Metazoa; phylum Arthropoda; class Insecta; order Orthoptera; family Gryllidae; genus Gryllus; species Gryllus bimaculatus. Next base: position 797,129 of record BOPP01000201.1, read on the forward strand.
AGACATTGAAAAGGACATGTGCGAGCTCAGAAATACACCAGCAGATTTTATTGGGTAATCTTCAATGAGGGCTCAATTTAAGAAACTCACCGGATTTGAGAACAAATCAAAAAAGAAGACATGATCCACTTGGACCGAGGAGAGGAAAGAAAAAAATCAGGTCAGAATGAAAGAGATTTGAAAGCTAAGAAAAGGGAAAAAAGAGAAAGAAAGTTGAAAAAACGTAGTCCATAGCACATTCGAGAAAAAATCACTTCTATGGAATTATATCTATGGATCTTCTAAAAATCTTCAAAAATAACTTAACATTTTATCAGTCTTCTAAACTATTTACTAATATAATATACAAGAATCGAAAACAAAAACACTCCAAACATTTGGTTTTAGTTTCTTCTATTTTGTTCAGTTCTGTGTCACTTTCGACGAAACGGAACCTGCTACATTCCTTAGGCTGTCGAACCATCTGATGGATTCCTCTATCTTCACGTCTGTTTGAATTCCTCCATCCAATTACAGAAACGTCGAAGGTTGATGTGGAATGGGTCCATCACAGCTGGTTTAGCCTTAAATAGAAAGCATGTATTACGTTCTAAATATACACCGTAAATCAAAATTCTGTTTAAACCTCAACTGTCAGCGAGGTTGCAATATAATACATCACGCGTGATATGTTCTTGGAAATCACCAGAGAAAACATGACTCGCCTTCTCGGAAGCTAAAGTTTGCACGCAATCATCGGTTAACGCTACAGGGGTTTGCAGCAAAGAGATAGTGAAATGTCAAAGGTCAGCGGTGTTAATGTGGACAAAGTAATTGTTATAAGGTTTTCTAAATATCAATGAATATGGCGATTTTCAAATTTCTTTTCGTAAAATCATATTATCGTGGGTTGCAGAAACCCCATGGAATGTGTGCGCAGGCAAGTTTGAATCACAAGTGCATTTTCATGCTGGTTTGAAGCTTCGACAATGTTCTCGTGGACACTTGAAGTTTCTCTTTAGCATAACGGCTGGGGATTTTAGAAAATGGCATCGGCTTTATCATAATGTGAGACAGTTAAACGCAGGATGCGCCAAATGCAAGTAGAATCATTGAGAAAAGAGTATTCGTATTAGTCATATTGATTACTAATTAAGTCATCAAGACAAGTTAAAAATGAATATAGTCAACAATAAAGTCAGTAGTCTGTTTTTTGTAGTTGTGATGACAGAATAAGCTATTGAATATCATTCTATCACACATTTAGTATGTTAATTGACTGCGTTTACTAGACTTCCTTTAAGGTGCAATGAAAGAAAAATAATGCAATTATTTACAATATTTCATATTGAGAGCGCTATTTCCCAATGCGAAATTACACTATGTAAAATTCAAGTTTCGTTAAGAAGCTATTACTTTTAGGTTGACATTAGTATTTACTAAGTCGATGGTATCCTGCTGTCTTATAAAAATTGGATGGAAAGTTTCGACATGAAAACATTTTCCCTTTTTGGAAGAAAGAAGAGAATTGGAGTGTACATCATAAGAGCAACAAGCTTTGGAGAAGTACCTTAAATTTTGTCAACTTCTTTACATACAAATGAAACATTCGAGTTTGAAGTAGTATATAATGTCGCAAGCAACAGATTGAGCGTAATTGCAATAGAATTATACTAACTCCGTGAGTCTGATCCTTATCGTAATCGGATGTTATTGGGAACTTCGTATTCAGAATCCAGAGCACGGAAGCAATATTATGATTAAAATCGTACGGATAGGATTTTGTGTAGTGTCTATTATTTATCAAAATAGTATTCCCTATAGTATTTATACTTTTGTACAAATTAGCCATGTGTGTAAAATAATCCTCGCCTCAGTGAAGCAACATTTCCTCTACCTAAATTTCAACCTCAGTGAGAACACATGCTATTCGGTAACTACCTGGCATAAATCACGTCTGACCGCATACCACGATGCTTCCGCAGAAACTGTTTTGCTAGAGACCTCGCTTGAAACAGCAGACGGTATTGCAATGGCTGAAAAACTACTGGTCGACGAGGTAAACAATCCCTTCACTCACGCTTTCTCTAGTGAGCTCACAGCGATGAAAACAGAAGCACAAAGTAGTGACGTCATCGCTTCCCCTCCCAACTGAATTTGCACGTATAAATAAATCTCTCCATTGAAACGTCATCGATGACGCTCTGAGATAGAATATGTGACTGCGAGTTTGTAGGGAAAGCTGGTAGATCGGAGACAGTGAGTTCCAGAAATCCGACTTCGGTGTTTTTTACACTCTTTTGAAGTAGTTGGGTGGAGGTAAACTACTCCTTGGATAATGTCTAAGAACGGGGGTATTCTCTATCGTGTCTTTTCCTAAGGGTAATCACTCTCTTATTGTTGCGGCTATTTGCATTTTCCCATATACGTGCATATATACGGGGTAATATACGTAGTATAGTGAAAGTTAAGTAATGCTGCGGAAAATCGCTTTGGAGATTTCCACAGAGTTAGACGTTTTGGTGTCCCTAGATACCGAAAAAGTTTGGTTTTTTTCAAAATCCCGTCAGTCCGTCCGTTCGTCCGTCCGTTTGTCTGGTGTCTGTGAACACTACTAGCGCCTATATAAGTTTCTTTTTCAAATTAAAGAAACCCCTGTCCATATGGCTCGAGTTGAAACTTTGAGATTTTGAAAAACATTCTTTAAAATTTGGGAGTACTTTACATGAAGCCTTCCGAATTTTTCCATTGTTTTATCAAATATGGCTTCATTTTTTCTTCAAATTTCTAATAAGAATATATTAACATACACTTATAAACATAGCATCGGTCCAATTTTCATGGTTAACTGTGAATTTTCGAAAATTTTAAACTGAAGTTTTTCCATTGTTTTCTTACAACTACAAAATTAAAGATACAGATTTTTCTTACAAATGAAATTTGTTCTCCATAATGAGTTCTTCCTTAAAGGTCATGTACATTGTTTTGAAAATTTTAGCAATTCTCGCGCAATATTGCGTTTATATGTGCAATTTTAAAAATTACAAAAACAAGATTTTGTCAAAAACTGCTCCACATTTTTTCTTTCAACTTTGGTTGTGATCGTGCTAAATGTAATCTATACGATGAGACAAAAACTATATTGCTCTCTTTTGTTTTTTCAAAAATTAAAAAATGTTAATATTGACCAGTCTTTCATGTCGTTAATATTTATACTTGCAACAATTTGTTCACATTATTGTATTTATAAGTACATATTCTTTAAATAATGTCGGATAATGTTCCTGTGTATTTCTGTGTATTTTTTTTTAATTACACGAAAGTAAATTGTTTAAAAGTTCTCTCACGCCGTTGATATGCACATTTCCATCATTTTCTTAACACTATCGCTTACTTAAAATTACTTTACATGAAGTTTTTCGGAAACTCAAAACTTTCCTGAGTGAGAAAGAGTTTCAAATTTCGAATTTACAGTAGCGCTTAAACGCCATTTTCTTAAGAATGCCGTCAAAGTTTTCACAGAAAATTGCAATTTCGATCAAGGATTTACTCTTCTTTAATAATATGAAAAGAATGTTACCGCTCTACAATTTGAAAACAAAAAAAATTAAGGAAATATCAAAAATGTACTTTGGGTGGCGATAGATGACAGCTGGCAAGAGTGTATTGCAAGTCCGAGTAGCTAACCGAGACCAAAGGAAACAGAAAACTAGTACGGGAAAGTCGTTGACATTCTGTAGCACCACTAGTTTGATTTTGTCGTTTTATTTGCTACGGAATTTCAGTAATTCAAGTAGGTTTTTTGTTCGTGTTTACCCGAACAATAAGTTGTCAATCCACATACTAATATGTCTTTTCTTTATTGGCATAGTAAATAGATTCTACAAATGTTGAATTCTGTTTCACATGAGAAGAACATCACTTTTCACTTTCAAAAAAATCTGAGCTGTATAGATTGCATGGAAATTGTATCGTCTTTGGCGACTTTTGATTATGAGGATTGCAACGTATGACTGACAGTTTTATGTCATTAGTGACTATGAATTAATGAATCTGTATCAAAAGACTGCGTGAAGTAAAAGCATTGGGTACATGAGATATGTAATTAAAGAAAAAAAACATTTATTCGGGTTTCTATATAAAGCTTCTATTACTATTTGCAATTATACTTATTCCTTATAATTGCCACGAATGATGCATCCAGAACGAGTATTTGTTTTTGTGGACTTCTAAATAGTGTGTCATATACAATGTCTACGAGTTTCTTCCTCTTTGTAGACAAGACCGCATCTTGTTTTATGATACTCGAATTAACCGACAACAACAAATTTTGTTTGCATTTGTATGCATAGTATATACGACAATGATTGCGGGACGGAACGGGGCGAACGTTTTGCAAGTCGATTTTAAAACATAGTATTCAGCAGTTAAATTAACCAGCTTTGGGGAATGCCAGAACATATTACGCAAATTTCTTAAAAATGAATGTATCGTTTAGAAATAAAATTATACGTTATTTATATACAAATACAAAATTACGCGAATTTGCAATAAAAACGAGATCCCTATATTTTATTACAGGAGAATGTAGAATTGGTTTAAAGTTTTTTGCCAATTATGGCAGAAACTAAATAACATTCACTGTTATGCAGATTAAACCTTTCATTAGAATGATATGTCCAATAAGAATTGTTCGTTATTCTGGTAAGATTTTGTACGTATGATTAAGAGAGTTGCTTCCTTACAAGAAGGTTCATGTTACCTTATTAGACCGCATACTGTTTGGTGCTCTTTAATGTTTTTTACAATGCATTTCTTTATCATACTGTTACTAATAGGTATGAAATAACTAAATGGGAATACGATCTGGCTCGTCGTTTTATCAAAATCATCTAACATTTTCTATGTAGCGAAAAAAAGTATGCAGATACTACCTTCCAATCCAGAGTTAATCTTCTCTTCGTTAACAAGCAGAGCGTCCCCGCTAGAAAGCCCCTACCCTGCCGTGTGAAACCGTTATACCTTAGCCTCACTCCAACTTGATGGCTGTGCCTTCCACTCAACACCCAGCACGGGTGAGTAGAGACTTGCATGGTCACGGCATAAGTTCAGCACGCGATGCTGACTCTGAAAGTAAACACTCGGAAAGGCAAACCGAAATAGACACAGAGGAACAGGAAGTTCTCGTTTTGTATTCTGACTCCTATTCTGTGAAATAGCTTTTGGTTTCTATTCACTCGCGTCTTTGAATTATTAAATAAAACGGTCGACTGGAGTTTTGAAAAATTCCATTTCGTTTATTCTACTTCAGTGAACCAGGCAATTGTTATAATTCCTCTCGGGGCAATGATTGATCCATTTGTTAATATTGCGATTATTAATCGTGGATGCTCTGGAGAAACAAAATTAAGATACTTTGGTATTTCACTAAAATGAATAGTAATAGTAATTATTGTGCTTCACATAACATAAATTCTATCTTATGATAAATAAGTTGCGTTAGCACTAAATTGCTCCAGAATAAACCGTTAATATTCTGAATCATGATCTAACTATATTGAGAAATATTGTAAATTTGCTTACTATTTTTTCTCGTAAACTAATGAGTCTTGTAAACCAGCGCTCTAAAGTGCACACAAGATTGTCTAAAAATGAATATTTACCTGATCACACTGAAGACCCCTGAAGATTTCAAATATTCCTTTTAGTTTTTTCCTCACCTAAAAGCAAAGTGTACTTTTCAATGTCGTAAAAGTCGATTTTCAATAAAATATCTAAATATTGCTGTAATGAAAAAGTTTCATTATATTACTCTCTCTTAGGATCTCATTATTTCTTTTTAGTGAAATCTATTGTCAAAGCTATTACTCTTAAAAATATGAATATATTTTGCATTTTGTTAAATCATGACAAGTTTTGCAAATAAGTATACAATTTTCTTCAATCGTCTTATAAAGGTAGAGCTCAAAATACTGAGTTATTTTTCACAAATGCTTTTTGCTTGAAAACTCTTGAATGTTCACACATTAAAAATAGAAAAGTACGAGAATGTTTTTAGATGCGTCTGGGTAACTTTAGTGTTCAACGACCAGGGGCGGAATGCCTAATAATCGACGCTGACTACTTGCACGAGTTAAAATAGCAGTCTAGCGGTCTTGCACATTGAAAACACTCCCAGAGACATGTGTTGATTAAATCAGCTAATTTTGAAGTGAAGTAACTCGTCTCTAATGGTAAAAATATACACAATGTTGATCAAATATGTGGTATTGTGTACTTTTGTGTGTACCATTGTTTTTTAATCCAATAACAATTCTCCAGTAAACAATGCTAATAAATACATAAATATTTCACCCATGGAATTGTACAATTGATTTACCGAAATAAGTTATTTATAGTCTACAGAAATTTAACTGATCGTTGTAAGAAGAGATTCTATTGCCATTAAAAAAATCTCAAAGAATACGACAATCTGATCTCTGAAACTGGGTACCGAAGGGTATGATGATTTTTAAATTTACATTTACTTTTTACATTGGGCCACCTGTAAAATTCGTGTATTCGTAGCCATACTATATAGAATCTACCTGAGGGGAGTTTTTGGACACAGAGATTAATGTTAAAACAAGTACACTTTACTTTTTAAAGATACTTTTTAAAGACTAATGAAAGACATAAGAAATTATATTCTCTTATACCGAGATTTGACCTCACGATTTCATTCTACACATACGTGATAGCAACCTGAAATACGGCAAAAATTTCGTGCACGCTTTAGCATTGTGAAGCGTGCCAAGAAAAATAAAATATTCAGGAAATACTCCAGAACTAACGATCCGTAGAGAACTGAGAACTCTTATAGAGGCGATTTCCTTCTGCTTCTCTCCTTCGACCGTGAAACAATGAATTCGCGTGGAGTTGATCGCGATGGACGATGTGGAAGTTTGGAGCGTCGACTGCAGCGACGCCAGGACTGGCGTATGTGCCGGAGACGGCACGAACCACGCATGCGGTGGGCGTACCGTGAAGGTTAGGGAAAGGGGCGGAAGATGTGGAATGAAGCAGATGAGGATGCAGTGGCAGAGGTGACAGAGGTACAGAACTGCCAAGTCGCAAAGCTAGCGGGTAGTAGCGGGTCATACTGTAGCGGGGACATCCGAGATCGGTATTTTCACGTGTGATAATACCTAATGGCAGGAACTTCGGGGTGGGGGAGGGGCCTTGGAGGTGCGTGGACGTGGGTGTGCGGGACAAGGGAGTGCTGTCATGAAAGTGCGGACACATGTGGGTGCAGGGATGTGGGGAGTGGGCACGTAGTGGCGGGGACGTACGTAGCAAGGATGTAGGGGGCAGAGATGTAGGTGACAGGGATATAGGTGGCACAGATATAGGTGGCAGCAGGCGTACGGGCTGGGACGATGTGGGGTGGGGACTGTGTGGGGCGGGGACGTGTGGGGCGGGGACGTGTGGGGCGGGAAACGTGTGGGGCGGGAAAGTGTGGGGCGCGGGAAGCGTGTGGGGAGGGAAACGTGTGGCGGCGGGGACGTGTGGGGGCGGGGACGTGTGGGGCGGGGACGTGGTGGGGCGGGGACGTGTGGGGGCGGGGACGTGTGGGGCGGGAACGTGTGGGGCCGGGAACGTGGTGGGGCTGGGGACGTGTGGGGCGGGACCGTGTGGGGGCGGGGAACGTGTGGGGCGGGGGATGGAAATCTTGGAACAGGAAACTTGTGGACGGCCTGGGAAAGTTTAGGGAATAAGGCAACCAAAGAACCGCGACAGGGATCAGAAAAGGCGGCAAGTGGGAAGAGCGGTCCAATACATGGACGGTGGGGACGGAGTGTCAGAAAGCAACAGGCGACAGGCGGGACGTGGCGATGGGCATGGCGTGTTGCTGAGGCCCGCGCTCGGCTGCCGGGAGGCGGGCGCGGGGCGGCTGCGGGCGGCGGCGCCCGCGGCGAGGGCCCAGCACAGCTGGACGCCAGCTGGCCCAACTCCCAGTTCCGTCCTATTCTTCCCCCGTCCTTCCCTTTCTTTCGTTGGCGGTCGCTTCTCTTTCGGCGCGTGGTCGCCAGGCCGCTGCTTTGGCTGGAGCTTGCGCGCGGCATACGGCGAGTGACTGAGATTCATTGGCTATGGCGAGGAGGAGGAGGAGGGGGAGAGGAAATCTGCGGCTTGTGGAATCCAGTCGGGCGACCGCCCGCGGTCCAGGCCGACGCCTGCTTTATCGGTAAACTTTTCGGTCTCGCGTGCAAGATCGAAGATGGCTCTCGCGCGTCTTCTGAAATAAACGTCTCTTCCGCGTGGGAGAGTGAGGTGGGAGATTCTGAGTGCAACGACAGTGGGTAAGCAACGTGCGTAGACGTACTGATAGAGAAGGTGAAATGATCTAATTATAGCAGAGACGATATAATGTATAATTGATAATAATGCACTAGTGTGGAGGCATTGCAAAGTTTTAGGACACTTTTGTATCATTTATTCTTTCTTACACGCACTTGTGCTCTAAGAAATTCGCTCTAAAAAAATTCATTGATGCTCTTATTGATTCGATAATGCATTCTCGCCCTTCAACCAGTGCGAGCTTTTCTTATCAAGGTTTTTCCTTCTGAGTGCAATTTATCCGTCGGCTACGTGCGACGTGCAGATCAAAGACTTCGCTCTGGCATAACATGTTTTAATTTCATACGAACACTTGAGTTCTAACATATTCTGAAAATCACTGAGATGCCTGTGGTGCTTCCAAGATATTTACAATTACAGTCACATTCCGCGTATTGTAAACAAAAGTCTGTTTCAGAATATTTGAAGTGCGTTTATCTCTTTATCGAAAAGTTGTCTGCTATACATCTTGTGCACATTCCAATTGAATGCAATGCTTGCGTATGCACGTGATACAAGGGGCGTGCATATCATGACTGCAAAACCAGAAATACGATTATGATTTTATTACAGCATTTGTTTTCTATAAATTCATGAATTAATAACGAAACAAATGTGGCCTATTGTTATGATTGTCCACTACTTGTATCCCTCTGTAGTGCCATCTCCTGTCATTAAATCGTGAAAAACTTACTCTGATGAATTGAATGAATTAAAATGCAATCTTTGCTTGTGTGAATGTGCGTTTGTATGTATTCTGCCGCCATAAGTAACGTAGGCTGTTACGGCCGTATGCGGTCATATAATTTGAACTGATTCACTTCAACTCACAAATAACTAAAAATATCTTTCCCTAATATTTAACAATAATGTGCAATTGAAAGAGTGTTATTGAGAACGTGTTAGAGGGGCGCGGATTCGAATTCGGTATAATATATAGTTTTTATGTGTTTATTGCATGCTATTTCATAGATCCAAATATCTCCGTGTATCTTAAACTGCCGAAATCCTGAATGAAGCTCTGTGTTTTAACTTTTAAATCGGTGATATACGCATAGGATTTATGTCTTACGATTAAATGAAACAAGTCTTGATTTAATAGTCATAGCTACCTGAAAAGCTTATGGCAGTTAAAAGATAATCCATACCAGCCTCAGTAAGTTTCGCGCTATTCCATCATTTTAATATTTTCGTTTTGGTCAATATGTTGCTGACTATAATACATCCGCAAGCCCTTCAAATATATGAACTTGGAAACACGCTCGACCAAAATCAATATTTCAACATTTACGATTTGCGCGAGCCTTTTCTCGTGGCTGGAAAGGCTTATATTGTTACTACCCCTAGCCCTTCTTTCACATATCCTGTCTTTTGGCTCGACAGCCCGATACGGGCCTTGGCCGAGCAGCGGTGGCCCAGTTGCTCGACCATAGGATAAGAGGTTGAATTGAATTGAATTGAATTAATGCCTTATTTTACGTGGCGAGACTCGGGCCGTCTTCCCGCCCGCATCTCGGGCCCGCTCATCCGTCTAATCACGCAAATTTCGCTACGCTCCTTTCACCAACTAACAGAGGAAGGAGGTATTTCTTCGGCGAGAAACAGGTGATTGGAATTTAGCTCACAGGCGTCATTTAGGCTAGGGGATATTTTACATGCAAGTAAATCTACTAACATGGGCCAGCCACCTTTACTTCCCCTCCGAAGGAAGGCGTACGAAGGACTTTTTTGAAGGGTTCGTGTGGTTAGTATGAAGACATCCCTTCACCGTCCATTATGGTCTACATAACCTTAGAGTGGGATTTCTCGTCGTCACATAGCAATAGATACTAGAACATTTGTTTGTATATCCTCTTTTGTATAATACCAATGGCACTTCACCCCACAAACATTTAAAACGACAGTGGTTAACGTGCACGGAAATATCAATCCAATTAATCCACTTACGAGGTGCGTTTTGTGCGTGCGCAGGCGTGGCGAGCGGCGTGCAGATCACGACGCTGCGCGTGCCGCCGGCCGTGCGCAACGGGTCGTCGGCGGCGGTGCTGGACTGCGAGTACTCGCTGCGCAACGACGAGCTGCGCAGCGAGGCGGGCCTCGTCGTCAAGTGGTACTTCAACAACGGGCCGTCGCCCGTCTACCAGTGGATCCCGGGCGGCCGGCCGCAGGACCTTGGGGTACTCCGCGGCCGCCTCAACGTGCACTACAAGGCCACCGACAACCGCGCCACGATGCACCGCGCGCTCTACATCCTCAACCCCACCACCGACCTCTCCGGGGAGTACAAGTGCCACGTGTCCACGTTCGTCGACGAGGACTTCATGACCAAGAAGATGGTCGTCTACGGTGAGTTGCTTTCGCTTTGTTCTGTGTTGATTGTCGTTGAACCTTTGATTGTGTCGGACCCCTGTCGAAGACCCAAGGTGGGGGCGAGGTTGGGTGCGGTAGCATTTCTACACGAGAGGGAGGGCAAGAGGAAGGGAATTTGTGCGTGCACGCGGGATAAGATTGCCAGCGCAGCGTTCCGCGAAAAAGCTTACGTTTACTTACGATGTCCTGCCGCAAACGTGAAACTATCTTTACGTAAAGATATTGCTACCAGCGAATATGGTATTTTGATTAAAGATGGTATTTTGCATTAAAAAACTAAATGCAATACTACTTATCGATTTACATTTAAACTTTATGTAAAGCTGTTAAATCAATTCATTTCTTCCAAAACCTACTCTTAGTGGCAGCACCAACTCAAATACATTATTAGTAGAATGCTCTTTTGTGACAACTGACTAATATCAACGCAATACGTTCATTGGGTTTGATTCCATCTTGCACTAAATAAATGTACATTGCGATGTAACAAGGCAGAACCTTGAGAAACTCCAAAACAGTCTGAACGAGCAGCGCCATATCATAAATAACGTCAATACCATGCACCGCGCGCTCTACTCAACTGATCTGTCCGGGCAAAAAAACTGGTATCCACATCCGTTGACGAGCATTTTGTAATTAAATTACGGACTATGGTGAGTCTTTTTTGTTTGATTGATACAAATTTCAACACAGTTTGCGATTAACAAAAGCGCATGTTGTCTAAAGTAATACGAGGTTACAGCGATTGTACAGACCTAGGTTACATGACCTCCGTTATGTCTTCAGTTCAAGTACAATGTAGAAAATATAGCTTGTGTATATAAGTTATTGTCGCATGATTTTTTTGTTGTTCAATCCAATTTAGTACCACTTCTTAGAAACTTTTCTTTGTACACCATTTCTAATTGCTGTGTCTTTACATGTAAAACCACTGCGGGCGTTGAGAATTCTGATACATCAAAGCTGAAAGTTAAAATCACAAAGCGCGTACAATATCTGTGCTACCTTGCTTACAGATGAACTTGCAGTGATTTTATTTCAATCAATAGACTTTTAGATTACCAGCAGGCAACATAAAGCATTTCTCTTGGGCATAAAGAAACTAACGTGATTAGATTTGCATATTTTATTAGTTGTAGGTGATTGAAACTGGACTTTCAGCTTATGCATTCAATTACTTAAATGATCCATAAAAAACTCTACTACCTGAGATATTAACTAATAACCTTCTCAGTCCCGGGGCACAAGCTCACGACCAATTACATCCAAATATCTTTTTAACCTTCTTTAAAAGAATTGTGATTTGATAGCGTTGCAAAGAAGTCTACTTCTTTTTACACTATCCTCTTACAATGATTAAAATATCAACTATGATGTTATATTAGGAGAGAGGTTTTCAGAAAAGTCTATTTACAAAAAAATAGAAAATATAAGTTTGTTGATGACTGTATATTTTGTCGGAATTTCATTTTCTACATTAAAACACTTTTCCTAATTGAGATTAATGTTAAATGAGTTTCATTCTTTTTTCATAAACCCTTTCGTAAAAAAATCAAAAATGAAATATGATCTGTTAATTTCTAAGAATTAGTGTAAAGTTAAATATATTGTAAGATACCACTGAACTGTATTATATAAATTTAAGATCAATTCTTTCAATTCAGAAGGAAAGCAATTCATAAAATATTCAGAACACCCAAATCAGCAAGTGCATCAGCTGTAAGCAATGTTTATATAGTTACACCATTCAGTCTAATTCGCTTGACTTTTCTTTGTAGTCTTTGTTCTTCCCTTTGTTATCGTCCTCTTTTTCTTTTTAAAACTCCAAGAGCTTTGTATTCATCTACGAAAAGTAAGTGTATGCAGATAATACACGGCACGCGAGGTTGTTTTGCAATTTATATTCATGTCTTCTGCCATAATTACTCCTTCCCTACTTCTACCAGATAGCCAGAGGATGTAACTTGATAATGCTTAAAAGATTGCATCATAGAACAAAAGCAAGTTTACTTTGCCTGCGGTTCTAGAGCTTCCATTTGCATTAAGAAAGTCTGTATCAAAATAGGAACAAGAAAATAAAATAGCTCTTTTTGATATGAAAGTGACGATACTAAATAAGCCAACCGTTTATCGTGTAATATTCTTAGTGTGTTTTAGTTCATTTATTGCACCTACAAACACTGTAAACTTAATATTTCATTTCGGAATAATTTACGTGCTCATTATTTTCTGAGCCAGGAATCTAGCGAAGTAAAGTACTTTTAAGCGCATGAACATGGATAACAGGATTGTATAATTTGGTTTAATTGTTGTGCATTATTGCACCTTCTCATTAAAACAGCATCAGTTGTTCAAAATTATTTCTTCCAGAAATTATCGTCTATTACATACATTGTTAAATATACGAGAAAGTTAACTGTAAAAGTGTATACAATGTGGAAAGTGTATAAAACGATAACAGTCTTTGAAATAGTGTACGAAAAAAATTAGGCTTAATGTTAAAAAAGATAAACGCTTAAAGCTAGCAAACACTGCGCGCATATAAACCGCTCAATTCAAACCGCTCGTAGTAGCTGAGTTTCACCGAGGCACTAGGAACGTAAACTAAAGATTTTGTGAATTATCAAGTAGGGACTTCCGGAACCAACTGCTTATATTTTGTAGATTACGTTTTTGATGTTTTTGATTCATTTATTAAATTATATTAATAATATACTTGAGCATTCTTTAAACAAAAAACTACTTGAATTTTTGGTTCAGTTAATAGAAAAAATATCGACTTTCTCGCATCAATATTTCTATTTAATGGACAAACCTTTTACAATATAATGACCAAAGGGGGACGTTGGATTTTTGTTACATATTAATGTATTAAACTATGTTATATCATGACTTAAAATACCTGAAATATTTCCAATATTTATGCTGAATTTGTTTAGTTTTTTCGAGTGAATATTTCCGATTAAGTTAATTCGCGGTCAAATATGCAATAATTGAAAATATAACAAAAACTTGCGATACATTGTATCATATTCTAGACAAACTGCATTATGACAGTATCTCATCATTTCAGGTTCGTAAAAATTTGAAACTTTCGAAAAACAAATAATCATCGGCCAGCTTCAGACGCATCCCCTCTTGGTAATGCTTCGGTTAATGAAATCTTGAAAGACATAAAACATTTCAGAGTTGGCTCATTAAAATAAAATGGTTGAAATGACTAACAACCAAATCAGAAAAAATGTTTCCTTCATTTTTCGAAATGCACCATTATATTGCATCTTCCATTCGAGACAATTTGAAAGTGACTTCAGATGTAACTGAAATCTATTGGCATATAGTATTAATTTTGTCAAAATATCAACACTTCAAAATAAAAGTGCATAATAATTTACACTGCAGTTCACATTTTTTACATTTAATGTGTATTTTCTTTAAAGCTCTGAATATTTCCATGAAATCCATTTTCTATGTGGTCTGATAATAAAATATTCTATTTTGCAAATTAGAAGTCTTATACATGGTATAAATATTCGACAAAAAGGGCCTAGTCCTATGTAATCACGGAAACTGGACATACGTATCAATACAGATGAAGGAATCGTAATTTTAAAATATTGGAATCCAAAAGAACAACCACCTTATATAGTAATTTTGTTATCATGTGTTTGGGTTATCAACTAATTAGTAACGACTGCTCCGCATTTGTTTAAAATAACTTTGCTCTGTAAATATGACTACGGTAACACAGGAAAAGTTTGTATGCATTTAATTTCACATCGTAAAATTTATATTTCAATTGGTAATTGTCGATTTGTTGACTTCATATTTTCTGTGTTAAGAGTTATTTTCATCGTGTTTAAATCTGTAACTGTTACGTGTTTGAACTACACTCTACCGCAGGAAAAATAATTTTTAGTTCGACCATCTATGTTGATTTCGTTATATCGTACTCTCAAAAGAACAAGTTCAAAAGAAAATGATAGGAATAATGTAGGTCACTGGTGCATGAAAATTACCTCGAAAAGAAATATCCGAGAAATAAAGAGGTAAAGAATAGTAGCAATAAAAAACAAGTAATTTACGTTTGAATCTCATACATCTACAAAATTATACTGCGCACCTAAATGGAATTAGGTAGCATAAATTGTAGTACGCCCTCAAATTAAAGAAACTACGTAAGGCCGCAAGATGAATTGAGAGGAATGACTCTACAAAGTCCCGCCAGGAGCGCCGCAGTCGCGAGGGGAAAGCAAAGCCCAGGTGAGAGCAAGCGTTGGAGCGGGGGGGGGGATGGGCATGGAAGCACCATAACTCAAACGATGGCGCACAGGGAAAACTACCATAATCCCGCGGTCTTAGCTACAACTCCGACGCCGTGTTACCAGCAGCCGAGATGGCGTAGGGGAAGTTAGTCACGTGGCCGAGAGCTTGGTTCGCAATATCAAGAATGAAAACGAAAAGTTAGCTTTACTTCACTCCAAAATATAATATCACAGTAATAATTTTTTTGACTTGATCATGTCGAATTCTCAATGCATATCTTGTAAAGCGTTGCTATATTGTGCTTGCTTTGCTATATTGGGCCACACAGATCTTGATTACAATATTTACTGATGAAATAAGTGATATCATCTTTGTCACAATTGTATCATTGTCACAATTGTAGTAGCCTGTAATATCAGAAATGTGTCTTCCTTCAAGCCTTGCTCTTGCATGACGTCACATGTGTCGTAAACAATGATGCAACAGAGAAGAGAAGTCAGTGAGTACGCACAGAACAAAAATAAACGGAATATCGCAGTTAACAATAATAACCAATAAATCACCAATAATAACCAATAAATAATTTTCACTTTTTGGGAGTTCTTGGGTATTCAACCCGAAAGGAAACCATAACACATCTCACATTACTGGAGGTAGCAATCATAGTTTACCGGATATAGATCAGTATATTCTAAACGTGTAACAGATGTTTTTTGTTAGGTACTTTTCCGTGTTCCTGGTATTTAAATACCATAGACACCTCTAACATGGTCGGGGGCTACATAGTTTTCTTTCAATTTCTACTCGCATTTTAAATTAATAATATAGGTAGATTCTAATCGGTACAATAAGCTGTCTTTACGAAATTAGTAATAGAGATGTTTTTGTATATTTCGGGTATCTAACCAAACCTTAAGACATCTCTAATAGGGCTAAAAGAGGTACAGTTTTCTTTCAATATATACTATTTTGAATGATATTATACCCATTTTATGTACTCTATAAAAAGGTTTGTTTAACAAAGTTAACGCCTATTTTAAGTTCTGTTACAGTGATATATAATGCACCGTGACCTTTTTATGTTCTTAGTGTTCAGTGGTATCTAAGTACCAATCAAAAACTTTGTTTAACGATATAACCCCACATAAATAATTTACCTTTACTCTACATTTAACACCTTCTTACTATTTTGTTTACGTTTCCAAACCCTTGGCTTCTCTGAGGTAAACAACAGTTTCGATATATCAGTCACTGCGACGACTACAGAACTTAACGAACTGATAGCTTCGACTACCCCAGCATCCCTCTAATTGAGATATATATCTGAAAGAAATTACCTTGAACCCACCCACAAATTCTGCCTCCCCCCTTGCTACTCCCCTCCCCACCCCTCTCGCCAGAGCCTTCAGCCACAGGAGTTTGTTTTCGAGGGCCGTTTCCAATTTCAACCGCTATTTGTCGGTACGTCAAACGCACCCCGTAGCTGCCTTGCCACCGCGAGCTTACCGCCGGCGAACGAATTATCTGGGCGAAGAAATAAATTAAACATGGACACAGCAGCCACCTAATTTCGGCGTTGTGTAAATGAGCGAATTTATTTCGGGCATTAACGGCCAGCGCCGCGGCGACGGGCGCGTCGGAGAATTTAATTGAATCGTTTAATCACCACCTCTACGCCGGCGGCTGCGCGAGGGTGAGGTTATGACACATCAATCAGCCCCGCGCAAGTCGTCGTCCAGTCGACGATCGTCGGGGTGAAAGTTCGTCCGCGTGTAAGACCGACTGTGTAGCAGGAATTGTCATCGTGGAGGTTACGTTTGAGATAAACTGTAATAATTGACAGTCGCACTTCGCATTTGATGTCGGCGTAGAACGGAGTTGACTTTCATTGTGTAGTCATGATTTTTCATAACGGGCATATCATTGATGGCCATAGTCATTGAAGATAGTTATTGACAATGGACATCGTTGACAGTCGTTCTTATTGACGATCGTTATATAATGGTCGTTATTGACGGTCGTAGTTGTTGACGGTTGTTGTATTGGTCGGTTTTTATTTTTGACGGTTGTGGTTGTTGTTGATGGTGGTCGTTAATAATTATTGTTAATGACGGTCGATGATAATGAAGATCGTTGGTCATGACGGTCGTTGGTCATGACGGTCG
>BOPP01000201.1:817897-847758 GCA_017312745.1 Gryllus bimaculatus
AGGAAATGGAAGAGGACGCGGCAAGAAAGACTCGGGGATGCAAGGGGTGGGCGGAACCTCGGCGGGTAAGATGAAGGTGGAAATGGAGACTCTGAAGGAAGAGAGTGGGGTGAGAGGGAACATGACATCGAGTGGTAAATGGGTGAGGTGGATAGCACGCGGATAAGAAGGGCAAGTCATGAATTAATTGATCAGTGATTCCGGTCGCGTCAACTTCTAAAGTAGTTAGTACCGTGAGCATAGTGAATGTTGTATCACGGGAGGTAGCCCGACGGAGGGCGAGATCCGGCACTGACCACCGCTTCGGCTAGCGGGGTTTTCCCCTAATCAGGTATCTCCGATCAGCGGGGCACTGCCCCCACGGGGACAAGCTATATTCTCCCGACAGATCTCTCGGCATAACGTAGTGTAGTTCATGCAAGTATAAGTGTGAGGATAGGCAAGGAAATGACTGGAAAGACCGTGCGTGGTTCGTGGCCCGTGTTTAGGGTACTGCTCCATCATCCACCTGGTGTAGGCAAGTCGTGAAAACAGTAAGGGTTGAGGACGGTGCGTTTGGTGCGTGAGGGTGATGTTGAGGAAATGAAGAGGGAGTGTGTAGGAGAGGGCGACTGGGTGTGTGGAACTGAGAGAGTCAGAGTGCTTGCTGGGACAGATTAGGGTGTACAGGTTGTGATGGAGTGGGGTGAACAAGATGGAGGTGCGATAGTGAGGGAAGAGGTGGAAAATTAGGAGGGGAAGGAAGAGGAGTAATGATAGGTCTAAGAATGCAACGACATAAGGTAATCAGGGAGGGGCGGCCTAGGGATGGAGATTGAAGAGGGTAGTCGGGCAAAACAGGGGTGCTGTGCCGAGTTCGGTGAAGCACTGGCAGGCGGCGCCGAAGCCCTGAGACGCTGGGCACGGGAAGGAAGAAGGGAAAGCGCCGGAAACTGAATGGAACTCGCTGGGACGGGAGAGGTGGATGAGCTGAAAGAGATGTGCCAAGCCGGAGGTGGAACTGAAAGTAAAGGTGATAGGGCCGTTAAGAAGAGGAGGCGGCGTGGAGGTAAAGCGGTGTGGAAGAGACGATGGAAAAGCCGAGCGGAGAGAATCAGCGAACAGAAGGGTGGGAAAGGCATATGGGAAGAGAGCCGGTTGGAATGAAGAGACGCTGGGCATCGGCCGATATGGAGTGGAATTTGAAGTTAGGTTTGCGCGTCTGGAAATGAGCGACAAGTGATTGCCAGTTCCCAGAGCAACGTGATGGCGAGTAGAAAGAAGAAATATTTAAGGAAATGATCGAGAAGGTGCAGCAAAGTTCGAGGTAGCTCAGAGAAAGCATTATTACTGAGTCTCCGACCGGACGTTTACAAGGTCCGAGTTTCTGCGTGGTGATTTTTCTGACTAATTACTAAACTATATCAAATTCAACCGCTGCCTGGAGGAGAACGCTGCTGATCAGCTGCTCTGACCTGTAGTTTTCTGTGATTCTCAAATTGGTGTCAGAAAAATGCTCGAGCATTACCTTAACAACAGTCTACGAACCACGTGTACTTTTCCTTTCGTCAATCTCATTCTCTCCTCGTCCTTTACACTTTCTTGCACTGCACTACCCCGTGTATTCAGATACCAGACGGAGGCTTAGAGCATGTGGCGGTTAACGCGGTGTCCCGCGAGGAGATACCTGGTGGAGATATCGCTGTGTAGCTCGGTAGCTTCTAGATGGTTTCATTACATTTTGATTTCACTTTGGAAACCGATCTTCTTTTGTCGAATCTTGGAGAGTTGCGATGGAAATACGTCTAGACTTTTGATTAAATGTGGTCTGTAGAAACAATTTTGGAACGTCTGAAGTTTTTGAATTTTATTATCTGTTATATTCATTCACATTAATAGACAAATAGTGTAGCATTCCGTAAAGCAGTTTATTGAAAATAAATCAAAAATAAATTATAAATTGTGGCTGAGTAAATTTTTAAATCACATGTAATACCATAGATGATAAATATACTTTGCTGTTTGAATTGAACTAATACCGAAGAATTCGGACACACTTTAATTCACATTATAAGTTGAATCAACGTGTTAAAAAATCAACAGTCAATATGGCAAAGATTGTAAAATAAACACAAAAAGAGCTTTGAAAATCCTTCTCGTATGGCTTCTCAATCAAAGGACTCTTTGTTTCTCTTATTGACAGCTGCAATTTTCTCAAAAGCGTCGTCTTCAATTCCTCGACCCTACAGTGAAACACTAAGAATAGAGTTTGGGGTTTCTGAAAGTTATATCTGATTTATGTTGTTTACTTTTGTCTTTCAAATCGGCTAATCAATTTAATTCGATTCGACCTCAAGCCATTTATGTTGTCAATGTGTCAAATTGTGTAAACCAATCCTTTGAAATATATTTTGCATACAGTAGAATTTCAAACTATCCTGCAATGCCCACTGTTGTATATGCATCATCTTCATTTTCACACATCTCGATGTAGGACAAGAATGACAAACAGTGGGGAATGTTGTCATTTCCTTCCTCTATTATTTCTGAAGAGACTTAAGAAACGCACAATATAATTTTGGTTACGTTTCAATGTTTAAATAATTTTTTCCGGTACCTAGAATATATTTTTGTATCCATGTTAATCTAAAGTAAGTGCTGAGGAGAACCACGAATCTAGGCTTATGTGTTCGGCGGTCAGACTGACGTAGTTGTCTCAGGACATCAATTAATGTCTGCAGTGACTGACCGAGAGGTCCAAGGCTTCTAGAGCCGTTTGTGGCACGATGTTCGACACTAGCTCAATGCTAGGTTGAATTCAGTCGTCGAGGGAAAATTCTAGCGACCTACTGGTCAGATTGGTAATTTTCTGTGTGTTTTTTTTCCAATCAACATTAGGCGGGTACCGAAAAAGTACCCTAATAAATAGATTGTCGAACACGTGCAATCTTTCCTTCCTCTTCCTCGTCATACCCCTTACTTTCACATACTTTCAATTACATGCACTTCTCTACCACCCATATAAAGAGTTTGGAGCTTGTTACGCCTGAGACGATGCTTCTCTAATGAGAGATACCTGTTTGAGAATAACGCTTCAAGTCAACATGTAGTTCGTCACTGGATACAGCAAGAATGATCACCGCTACGATAAAAACACGTGCTTCATTTATGAGACTAATAACCTTTGCAGTTGACACACCCAGAAACACTAATCAATCAATCAGTCAATCAATCAATAGTACCATGACCCATATGAGCGCAAGAAACATATCGACGTGATGACCGGAAAGACTGGTAGGTTCAAATTAGACAGCTACACCTGGAGGAAAGAGTTTCAAGAGACGTCTGTAGGCACCGCAACGTAAAATAGTAAAGGGAACTTTGGCACCCCATCATTTTAGGCTCTAGTCTCGCTATCCGCGGTAGCCTACGACTTCAAAAATGTACATTTCTCAACGTTGTGACATTGGTTGCAAGGTGAATGAATATCAAAAACTGTTTGCCTTGGTAATGTTAAGTTAAATTAGTTTATTCTCTCTGTAACCATGTGAACTGTCGCGATATGGAGTACACAGTGGCGGATATTCTCCAGAGCTCAATATTGTAGTAACATTTCTGATATATAGGATATTGAATGACAGAACAGTATTCCATGTGTGTTTCTTTACATTTCCAAGCTCTCGCCAAACGTAAATTGTATTTTCGTTTTGTTGGTTTAAAGGCTAGAAGTCGACGTTTATACACCATCCCTTGTATAGGCGGATAATCGTTATTGCTGGTTTTGAACAGAACTCGCCCATTGCAAAATACTGTCCCCTGTAATGCACGAAAATAATTTTAACGGAATTTATGACAACCGCATCAATATTATACTCATGCTGATGACGGTACATTGCAATTTCATGGATGAATAACAGTAATAATGAATTTAAAATTAAATTCTGTAAATAGAAAACGCTGTTTGTGTTTGGATAGCGAAACGCTGTTTAAAGACTGGTTCGTATTACAAGCAAATTAACAATTATATTTGTTTGGCGACTTTTTGCACAATAACGATCATGTGAAAATTTGTCATAAAAAAATTATACTGCAGAATTTCCTCGCTCTTTGTCAATACGAGTGAGAAAAATTATTTATACATTAACATGATTGTCTTTTCTATTTTTTACACAGCTATAACTATTAACATTCATAAATGTGCCCAAATTATTTGTTTTGATATTGTATTAAATTTCTTATAGCCTAACCTTTCAGCACGTTTTTATAAACGAACCGTATTTCTTTATCGTAAGTTGCAAGCTTTTGCGTAATTTAACTTCCTTCCAACATACCTCCCGCAAACTCGTGGGTGAAGTACGCATTTAATACCGAAGGAAAGGTATTTAATTTAGCTTACTTACCACGAAAATTCTTCGGCTCCCGATACTTTCTATCTGAAAAGATGCAGCCTCTGCATTCAAGGGAATTTAATGTCCGAGAATATATACTGCGGAGCTCTGACGTCCTTCATTAGCGGTAACTCGTCCTCCCACGTGACTTACGGAACGATAAGGAGAAGTGGAAATGAATCTTTATGGTATTTCCTAAACAGACCTAAACTGTTCCCGGGCGCTCGGCAATGTAAGAGAAACGTTCACTTTCTCTTTTTGCCGGTCGTAAATTAATGACTGGGATCCTTTAATTAAATTTTCACGCCTTATCTCCGTCACGGGGCTCATTCGGCTCGTCTGGAGCAACTGCAGCGGAGCTGAAACGGCAGATCGTAACTCTTCAAGCAAATATGTAAACCCGACAGCGGTTTACGTGTTGGTTGGAGTTTCATTCAATTTAGAGAGAGACCGAAAAACCGACGCACGGGAAGATATTCAGTTCTGCGTATCAAACGTTAACTGCTACATTCAAACAGCAGAAGAACATATGGTACCAACCGAACGTTCCAGTTGAGGAATTATTTTATTATCGGAGTTTTACAGTGAGTTGATTCTCCCTTTCTCCCTCTTGCGCCACAGGATGTTTCAGAATTTTATGATTAAATTGAATGGCGAGAAAAACTGCAAACACCTACCGGTGGTTGCTTTTTTATTGTGTCGTTAGATGGACATGGAAGAAAATGATCTGTGGTTGCACATCTTTTACAAGGGGGTCAACAAAAAGTTGTAGTATTGCATATGTTATTTGAAAAATATTTCAAAGTGTACCTAATAGCATTAAAATAAGAAAGGATCTGTGATAGGTAGATCGAATTCAGCCACTGTCTGAAATAAATTCCATATTTATGATGCTGTTGGTTTTCAGCTGTTTCTCCGATCAATGCCAAGCGAATGCCGGAGCAAACCTCTAACAAACGGGCTACGGGCTACGTACGATGTTTCCTTCCCCTCTTGTCCTATCCTCAACCCTTGCTTACACACACTTACACAAACTACTCCACCACACCTGTCGGGTGACCAGTCGGCGTAGAACAAGAACATGTTGGAGTGTTTTCCCGCTGGTAGATATCAAAGTTTTATCGATATAAAAGACTACATCTAATAAGAAGCAGCTATTTCACCTAATGGTATATAGAGAGAGAGAGAGAGAGAGAGAGAGAGAGAGATATTAGAAGAAAAGACTCTCAGAATACATTGTACCCTTATAAGCTTAAAGGCTTTTTAACACGACGCATATTCTTGATCATAAAGTAAACTAAAACCAGTACCACTTTCTCATCCGCTCGGATAATCTAGAAATAACAAAATAGTAGAACAATAACAATTACCTAATTCTTGATTGAATAATTTATCTCTGATAGCTATAATTAAGCATCCATGGAGTACATTTGTCATGGTCAAACATCTGTACTATAATGGCAATACTATGTGTAACAAACTGAAACAATCTTTTGCAATTCCAGAAGAATTTATAGGCGCGGCCTAACCTGCACGCATTCTCTAAGAACAAAATCGACTTAAACTCTGTGTAATACGGATTTAAGAGTTTGTCTCTGGGATCTACAAGTAGAATCACCAGGAACTGAATCATCAGAAGACATCCCTGTTACAAAGCTAGTTGGCACATCCCACTGTGGCCAGTTCACATCTTATGCAGCTTGCACCCCACTCGACAGAATTGGCATCAGAAAGCCAGGTGGTGCCTCTACAGGCAACAGTCCTACGGAACGGCTAGGATTCTCAAGGGGCAACTAGTGAGTAGGAACAATGTGGTATAATGTATTAGGGTAAATAGGTAGGCATGGCGTCGTTTTTATCAATCAGCCACATGCTGCTGAATCAACAACCTCCTAACACATTTTTAAAATTTTATTTGAACAGATCAGTGAAATTACCATTTACACGTGAGTGTGTTCGTTTTTATATATGTATGATAATGGATGAATGCACTACAGTAAACCGAATGTACGAGTAACAAATTAGCAAATTACAAATTAGCGCTCCATCACAGCGTTATTATTTTAGTAGTATACATACCTTTTGCGGTTCTTACAGACTACCAATCTGTAAAATGAGGTCTCTAATGAAAGAGAATTTCAAGAAGATGTGGATAATTTCACGTTGACTTTAAGAACATGAAGGATTTTTTTAATAAAAAGCCGCAGCCAAATATTCCTGCCAAATGCAACCCGCAACACGCTGTCCGATATATCGTTTAATCACTCGTAAACGAAACGTTGTAGGGTCTACTATTTTGAAGCCAAAGGCGTCAAAGATACGTTCTTTACATCATAATATACAGGATATGATATTCTTGGAAATTTTATTAAATGTTTCCCATATCAGTGCTTTACGTTATTATCACCTACACATGGAGAAATACTCCTCCATAACATGTCTTTCATGCCTTGGTGCTGATGGCCATCTTTGTAACGTTACGCATAGAAGGCTTAGATTCTTCCATCTTATACGATTTACTTTTCCTGCGTACACTGTAGTTTGCGCAGACTGACGAGGTTCATTTGCATAATTATTAGCCCTCGAGCGGGTGCGCTTTATACAGTCACACCAGTGGGCGTGCGTTGCATTCCGTGCAACACGAGTGACTTTTTGAAATCATGTGCACAGAGAGAAAAAATGTTATTATACTACTACTACAGTATGATTATACTACTACACTAACTATTTAGAATTACTGTATTTTATAACATTAAGAATTATCTTCTTATTTCTACGAGTAATACATTTTTTACAATTATGTAAGTAATTACAAATTGTAAACTCATCTGGCATCAAATATGCTTTATACAGTATTAGAAGATGCGATTGAGTGTTAGTCACACTGATTGAAGTGAATTGTCCACACATTTGACACTTGCGTGTTTCTTCGCTCGGCCACATTTCACGCATTTGCCGCGTTTTCTGTTTGATTCTTGCCCTGCTATGGTTTCATCTACGCTATACCGATTCACAAAGTACGAATATTGAGAGGATGTGAGGAACGTTTTGCTCTTCTAACCATACAAGTTTCAAACAACGAAACTGCCAAATTTTACAGTAAGTTTCTGCGACCTCTCGCGCATGTTGCCTTTTAAGAAGACGAGTGAATCCACACCTTCAATATCTAATATTCTGAAGAAAAGAGATTTTGGCCACCTCCTGGTAATCCTTGATACGGAAGTCCAACTGTGCATCTGCTCCACAGTGCCCACTTTTTTTTTGCAATACAATGCACGATAATGCACGGTTTTCTCGTATCGCAGTCTATTTCATCTTTGTCATGCATTGTTGAAAGAAGCATTACCGCTCTACTTTTCTTTGGTTCATATGAAACAGGAGAAATATTATTATGGAATCCATAAGTAGAGGATTCTACTTCTCATGTTTGGCTGGTAGAGGTTTTTTTTCAAGTCAGTACAGTCGTCAAACCAACATCTAATAGCGTTTTTGAGAAAGTATGTCTTGCGTAGTAATTGTTTCTTGTCGCGCTTGTGTTCATTGGTTTATGTAAAAGTAGTCTGACAACAATATCTGAAGACTTTTGACACTAGATAAGGGCTCCCATCCTGCTTTTTGCAGAAGCGCCACGCGTGCGTTTCAATGTCAAGCTAACTCACTGGAGAGGGCGCACGTGGCACGGAGAATGAAATCTTGTTCTTAGAGATATATTTTGATATACTTTTTGTACAATTTATAGAAAATTTTAGTAGTTTTCGCGTAGTTATGCGGTAAAATACGGGCGAGAAAGTAGCTGTAGCGCCGCTAGTTTTAAATGTTGACATCACGCACGACATGGCGGTAGGGCTGGTAGTATTGGGATCAGGCGAGGTAGCACAAGACGAGGCTGGTTGCAATAAGCAGACAGGGTAGGGAAGAGCAGAGGAAATAAGAGCAGTCAGATCATTTCAGTGCAGGCTCAGACCAGAGTAGGACGACGATACACTGTAGGTAAAATACATGTCATTCAAAACATTTAAAATACATTTCCTGTCTGAATTGATGAATAATATTCGAAAAAGAAATAAGATTTTACTTTAAACTTCTCATGCTATGTGCACAACCTTGTATTCATCATTATAAACAAATATTTAAAATTCAGAGTTTTTATTTTAAAATATTCACAATTATTAATCGTTGCCTGCTTTATTACTATTATAAATTAACATTTCTGTTACTCGACTGGATCCCGCAGTTACTTTATTTAGCCAAAAGTTAAAGAGCTAACAATTCTCGGCTCTGAAAAACATGTATTTGTGTTGAACAGAAAGAAAGAAAGAAAGAAAAAGTGTAAAAAAATATTTCGCTTCGTCACTCACGCACACACGTACACAAACGCATACGCACAAGCTCACCCATGGTAGTGTCCACACCACCCCGTACCCCGCTTAAAAATGGCTTTTGTGGACAGAGACAAAGTTGGTGGAGAAAAAAGAAGCAAAAGAGAACGAACAATTACCGCAATCCCGAGCGTGGTGAAATTCGATACGCGATTGTTTCCGAGGCCTGCCGACAGCGAAGCGCTGCGATGCGGCCGTGTGTGGCAGATACAAGTGAAGCGCGTGGGCCACCGCGTTGTGGTAAGATAAGGCCGTCCGCCGACCGGTTCGCGCTCGAAATACGCTCGCTGTAGAGCCGTAGATAAACGATGTTGCGGAACAGCTTGACTGCTGACGTTGTTTTATATTTTAGTTATTGAACCGTAGCCTGCCATCTGCGATTAATTATGGAGTTGAGAGTTTGCAATTGAAGCTTCGTACTCGATCCCCTGAGGTCGTAAGGTAGTCTGCGCCGGTAGCCTAACTTCTTAAGTAGGCTCCATGAAGTGAGGCAGCTAGAAACACCGCAGGTACCTCGATGGGTGACCGTCTGAGATTCCCGGGTGGTATCACTGCGGAGCTTCTGGCCGTTAGGGGTAACAAGCGATGCCTCAGGATTTGACGTATAACTAATTTCAATGAGAATTCTTAGCGATCAATGTCAATAAGGGTTGATACGTTGATACGCTAGTGATGCTGAGTGGATTTTTATCATTACCTAATAAAATTTCTGTTTCCGTGACTAATACGTACACAAAGGCTTTCCAAAAACAAAGTACAAGCAGTATCTCCCATTGGAAATAATGTAAATTCAATTAATTTGTACTATACACTCAAATATCCCAAAAACATGTGTATTTTATTCTCCACTTTTATCTTTCGTTGCGATTTCTTTCTAAAATTATATCGTGTATCTCGCATGCTGTATAAAATGACTGGTATTTGGAATTTATTTAGTATAATGGTAATAAATATTAAATGTTGCACTCATTAAAGAAGTGCAGAAAACAATTATTACGGAATATTTTAAATAAACTTCTGGGATAATGCTCACTTATCTATATAAGTAATAAAGCAGACTGAGTCTAACACACATGGGGGAGGTTTTAACAGTTAAACCGAAAAAATATTTTCTCAAATTAAGTATTGTCAGATGAGTTTGGAAAGGACCATTTTTAACTGGACGAATTAGAATACACGTAGGAAAAGGTGAAAAAACTTTCCGTGAAAATGGTATCGAGTGAAAATTATGGTATTCGAAAACCAAGCTTTCACGTACAATTTTCATTTTCTCTGACGTAGTATTAAAATTTTCAGATATTTGTTATTTTCTATGGAATAGCGATAAAACATATTGGGACATGTATCTATCAACTTTAAAGTCACATGTGCTAAAAGTGCTACCTTTTAGTAAAAATTTAACAGTGGTCCAATTTCAGAAATGAAATGGTTGTATTTTTCCTACCATATTATCTTCCTATTTACAGTCCCATTATACGTTATGGGGGGACCCGCTTAGGTGACTCTGGGCATGAACTGATGTCGCTTCCTTCCCAAAAACCGGAATGTTTGAAATATCAAAAATGACCAAAATGGAGCTAATTGCTTGTAATTCTATTGCTTTGTGCAATGTAAGTAAAACAATGAAGGTGAAGACGTTTTGAGAAAACCTATTTAGTGTATTATTTTAAATTCTAATTATTTCATTCAAAAGTTCGCAAAAACTAATCACATTTGGAAAATGTTGTACAATACATTACTTACTACACTTGCAACACTTTTCTTCAGAATGGTCAATTTGTACTTCACCTGACTGTAATTTTCATCATATGCATTTTTCATTCATTTGCGTTTTTCGTTATTGAGTTTTCGCCAGGACTCCATTTCGCCGTCAAGTTGCTGAAGAAAACGTTTAGAGCGCTTATGGTGACCTCTTACTGCGCCGGACATTCTGATTACAGATCCGGTGGGTAACCGCAACCCACCTACTTTCATGTTCTTTATTGCGTAAGAAAACGGATAAGTCTGTGTTTTCTGAGTGCACGCATGCAGACGCGATGTAATGTTGATTTTGCTGATCATTTTTGCGTCGTTTGGATATGTAATAATCTAAATATTATGTTAACACCTAAAATCATTATTATCTATTATATAAATAGTAATATTTACATGAACAAATCACAAATGTCCTTTTTCTTCAAAAAGGAAATGTTTCCAAAAAATTGCCAATGAATATGCATATACTTTTTAGTTTCCCTCGTTTACGTAGCAAAGGGAATGTATTGATACACTGTGGTAGAAATTGGCTATTTCCAGACAGGTCGTTTTAGGACCTGGTAACGACAAAGTGGTAAATTACTTCGTAAAACCCGTTGTGAAGTCAGAGTTCACGTCATGTAATCGAAAAATCGATTCCTGGTAAAATGTCTGCGTTTGTCCCTCCATCTGCTCGTCTTTAGTAAATGTTGGTGTCTAAAACACTCAAAGGCGTTTTATCCAAAATTTATATAATTTCCTTGTACTTAAAAATGTGTTTGAAACGGATATTTTGTGTTTTGTGAGATATTTCACATTATGCTTCAACAGTAATTTTTTAGTTTTCTCAAAAATGATTTTTTGATTTCTTAAAAGGATTTTGTTTAATAAACTTTGTTCTTTTATAGTGTATAGTACCCTTAAAAATGGTGCAGGTTTAATTTTTCTTAAAATATCTGAACTTTCGAAAATTGCATGGCTTCACTTTTTTACAGCGTTATTCTACAAATACAATAAGAAAGATAGAGGTTTTCCGTAATAAAATCTGCTGTACAGTGTCCGATTTTGAAATATGGTCGTGTAAATTTTTGAGAAAATCGACGATTTTTCGCGTAATTTTGTGTCAAATATAGGCAGTCTTTCAACAATCATTTTCTCAAAACCACCTTCCATTATTTCCCACATAAATATAAAATGATGATTGCAAAATTGGTACTGGTTTTATTTTTAGCTATTACACTGCATTTTCAAAGTTACAAAAAATTAAACAGATCAATAAACATAACAATATTTATGATAGATTTTTTCTTGAAAACTGTTTCAAAATATTGTATCTCTGAAAAGGCGTTGTACCTTTTTTTGAAAAAATGAGTACGTTTCAAACAATGTTTTAGAGGTTAATGCAATTTGTAAAATAATATTGTAAAAACAGCTTCAATTATTTTTCTTTAATTTTGTCTCTGAGAGGGTAAATGGCTCTTAAAAAATTACGCAGGGCTTATTTTCGTTGAACTATCAATTTGTGAAGAATTCACAAGTTATAAATAATGGGAGAAACCACTACATTTTAAGAGCCTAGAGAGTTGAGTAATGATATGAGTGGTAGTGTAGTGGTAACGTGCATAGCGTGTTGATTTCATGATCCAGAATTGAAACCTCGGGTGAAGAAAAACAATTGCGTGATGAAAACGCTTTTGCTGGTTCTTGTATTTATATTGCGCAGCCATTAAGAATAATGCGAAAAATAATGTGTTGTTTTAGCACCACAGATGTGTTCCAAGCATACTACGTCTCACAAAAGTTTCCTCATGCATGATATTATAACATTGGAGTAGATACTTTCGACAAAATGGAGGAATAAGAAAATAAATGAAGATGTAATCGAGGTGCAAAGCAACTTCTATCAAGATGCATAAATGTTGAAATTTTGATTTTTCGATAAATTTCATAAGAAATTATTTGAAACATTTTTCTAACAATTTAACAATAATTAAACAATACCTTAAATGTAAGTATTAACGATGTGAGGGATAATTTAAAAAATACATTTTTTGAATTTTTGAAAAATTAAAGAAGAATTGTATTATATCAAAATTGCGTACTTACGTTAGCCAATGCATTTTGCACTATCGTTATTAAAATTTCAAATAAATATTAGATCAATTTTTGAGAAAGTCTTGTTATGAATATTGCTCACTTATTATTCAAAAAACACTAAAAACCTAATTTCATTTAAAGAAAATGTAGCTTTACTACGTTAACCTATGAGGAAATGCAAAAAAAATCAATATTTAGCAATTTTTGAAAATTTAACAAAACGTTAACAGTGAATATCGAATCTATATCATCTTTATACGTGTGTTTCATTTTATTCCTACAAGAAATTCGAAGAAAAATGTTAAACCTTTTTGGGGAAATCATGAAAATTTCCCAAGGAGTTATGGAAAGTACCCCCAAAATTCAAACGATTGTTTTCAATATAGCGTATTTTTCCGGTGAATATTTATTTTGGAAAAA
Source organism: Gryllus bimaculatus (assembly GCA_017312745.1). Lineage (NCBI taxonomy): Eukaryota > Metazoa > Arthropoda > Insecta > Orthoptera > Gryllidae > Gryllus > Gryllus bimaculatus. Next base: position 830,895 of record BOPP01000201.1, read on the forward strand.
TCCTATGAATAAATTATATGCTAGCGTTGTTTACGGACATCCAGAAATACAGACAAACATAATACAGCCGTTTGTCACAGGGTGGACAGACAGATAATAACACGAACGGACATTTTGAAAACAAAAAAGAATATTTTTTGTTATATTAGTTAACACACATGTTTATACCCTATTTATGTACCTCAACATTATTGAACTATCTCAGTACCACGTATATTACTCAGTAACGTACATAAACGATCGCTAAGTTGTCTAGGATGCTACTCGTCCCGGACACACAAGAATCAATTTACATGTAGATTGTATATACATAAAATAAATTATTATTTCGCTTACATTTTCAAAGAATTTCTGTGCAGGTTATTAGGTTTTACACTTTACCCCTTTCAGAGACTAAATCGCATATTACTATATACACTTACCTTGAAAATACTTACAGACTGTGAATTTTTTTACTCCCGGTAACGTCTTCAATAATTGATGCACAACGTGTCTACAAACAATTCTATACAGTCACGATACATACATAAATGGAATATCATTGTAATTTTTTTGAGTAAATAATAAAATCTAAAAATTTTTTTTCCAGACTGATTTTATTTCATGCAATCATATCACTTCACTAAAACACATTTTTATGTACAAACAGCTAAGACTTTTGAGAGAATAGAAACAAACACGGATGGCAATGTGTAAGACGTATGTCAAATCAATATACATATGCATATTTGAGATTTGTTCATTCTTTCTTAAAAATCAGTTGAATGTCCATTTTCTTACGTGGGTTGTCAGATGATGTGGCAAAACATTGTTCTTCAATATTGAAAATTCACTTCCTGTTCATAATAATCCCATCCTCTTACTTTTCTTGACCTCCTGTGTTCTGTTCTTGCTCACCCAACTCTGGCGGTACATCCAGGCGAGTGGGTTTGATGCAGGTTTCGGGGAGATTCTCCGGCGGTGAATATCTACCCCTTCTCTGTGGAGTATCGTTTCCTGGATTATCAACCTCTAGTTTTCTGGTTCCCGTCTGGGGATAATCATTTTCTGGAGTTACCTCAAATGAAAAGTCTTCGAATTGCGACTGTGTCTCCATATCGCCTGTAAGTTGCTGAAGGAACTGACATGACAAGGCGTTGGGCGCCTTTTATTGCGGTGAACATTCTGATTACAGACGCAGTGTATCCACATCCGGCCGACCGATGGTTTCATTGCGTAAACTGATAAAGTTGTACTCCTTGGGAGCACGTGCACTGTATTTTTGAATACGCTGAATACAGTAAAAATTTAGAATGAAGTAATGATTCTCTCAGAAGATTTAAGTATTATTTTCTTTTGCTTACTGCGATAATTCTAATGGTTACTAATTATTACTGGCATTTTATTTAATATTTTAACACATTATTTAATTTAAGAATTAAATTTCATAAACTAAATTAAAACAACTAACTATAATAATAAACGTAAACTAAATTAATTAGCTTATAATTCTCATATCAATAATAAGGGTATGATATAAAAACCTACTACAGAATACGAAACTTCCGTCACTTTCGAGTAAAGTACCATAACGTATTATCCGAATTTAAACTAATTTGTACCGGTGTACTTAAAGGAAGTTTCATTGGACTACTGTTCTACATCGGATGCATTTCCAATTCGCCAATTACTCAATGCGCCACAATTGCCACCCTCGCAAATGGTTATTCTATCAATGAAAAATAATCCTATCTGTGCTTTATATCTTCAAGATCACCTGGATAAAATCGAAGAATGGGCCTATCAATAGCGGTCAGAGTGAATACAGACAACAAAATCGCGACATATCACTTTCTCATTAAGAAAACAATAGTGTTCAAAAGTAAATGTAAATAACACAGAACTCGTCGAAACAGTAAAGAATCTTGAGCTGCATTTAAATAAACGGTTAACTGAGAAAACGCTGATCAAAATTAAGAGGAAAGAAGCACAACTTAAAGTATGGAAATTATCATGGCTCATCAACCGACGATTTAAACTTTCATTGTACAACAAAGTGCTTACAGACAAGGCAAATATATGAACAAATGGACTTATGGTGTTGAGGTTTGGAGCTCCACCACCAAATTAAATCAAGAAATTATTCAACTATGACTCTACATTTAATCTACAACTCTAAGACGTCTTTGCATCACCTCATGCTTTATGACAAACAAGATTTTGTACAGAGCTCGACATAATTCCCCTGAATGACCTCATCTTCAAGAGAAGCTGCATATATCAGAGGAGATTTTATGAGCACACGAATTATCATTCAAATAATGTACTAGAAAACATGTATACAGATTGAAACGCAAAAATAATGTAGAATTATGAAACCTATAAAAAGTGTCATATGAGTTAAAGGAATTTATTTCCGTCATTTTTTGTTATATCGTACTGTATACCATTTTCTCAGTGTTTAATAATGAACAGATTGTAAATTTCAGAAGAGAAAATTTAAATAATTAAAAATACAACATTTTATAATATACATATTTTGCTTTAAAGTCCTGGCGAAATTGAATAGTTTGTCACTTGCTTATTTTGAAAGCTGACGAGTATATACTACAAATTATGTATGTAACCTTAATTGAGAAATTCGTAATAATATATTCACATTTTTTGGCAAAGGTTAAATATTCATAAAATCATCCTATTTCTGAAAGTTGAACGTAAATACTTTGTTAAGATATTTCTAGGACAATTGAGGAATTTTCTTGTATACAAACCTTGAGCTTTAAAAGTATCAATACTAGTGACCTACATAATAAAAATTTCTGCTGAATCAAACCATACAAAATGGTTTACTACAAAGGTAGGCGCAACTTTTCCTTGAACAAGAAATAAAATACTCTCGTATAACACTACATAGAATTCAATGTTTTAAAGGACAGTCTTTGTAATATCTCTCTGAATACTAGTTGCCTCTCCCCAAAACCACCCACTTCATTTGTTCGGATATCCCAGGAGCGTTTGATTTAAACCACCAACGCTAATGCGAAGCAGAGACACCTAACGCAACACTAACGTACATTCACGAATTGAGCTCCTTGTGTTGGCCGTTTAGAAATTTTAAAATAAACGTTGATGCTGTGTTCTTGCCTTTGCGTATTTTGTTTTTGCAATTATTTCTTGTATAATTTACTTGAAACTGGGATATTTTTAGGAATCATATTGAGGAAGTATCGGATAGTAAATATAAGTTCACATAAACTTATTTTCACAAAAATTTGAATATATACTAGTCGTTTCATGTGTGGTTTCGATCTGAAACCACTGGGCCACTACGTAATTTTATCAATTTTGTTATTAGTCTATAATGTATTATATTATGGATATATTTGTTGCTTGTAGTTTAGTTATTAGTTTTATTTAATATGAGTTAGTGGAAGTTTCAAGATGTTACATATACATGATCTAATTATCATTGTTTTCGAGGAAGTACTGAGCGATATAGTATACCTATCGCTCAGAACTTGATTTGAAATCGGAGAACTGGTATTTGTCACCAACACCGCCGTTACACGTTGATTTCAGACATGTTACTCACGAGTACTCCTTTAGTGCGAAACTATGGGGATTTGTAAGGTTTTTCTTTTAGTTATTATTTACTTTGTCGTATTGCAGTGTATAATAGTGACTTACTAGCTTGCAAATCTCTTTTAAACTGGGGTTAAGAACTAACGAAGAATGCCCAGTACATAGTATTTCAGGTAGAGGCGTTACAAATGTGCTAAGAATCTTTTACATAGTCTCGAAAATAAAAGAAAGTAAAATGCCTTTCGATGCGAATTTTGGCTGTAATCCGTCAAGCAATATCGGAGGCGAAAGTAGTTTTCCGGAGGGGGAAGTTGCGTGGCCGGAAGTTCGGGGGATGTAGACGCGACCGCCCGACTCAAGGTTTCATTGCTAAAGGACACAGCACTGCGGTCGTCGGTTACCAGAAGTAGAACGCGATAACAGGAGTGGCAAAAATGTCCTCGGAGCAAATTTTTAAGTTATCGCATTATTTCGTAAGAAGAGAAGATATTGTAATCTTGCTCGAAAATTAGGCGAACAGAAAACTCTTATTTTCCATGTCATAGTAACGAAAAAGTAGATAAATCTTGTTCCTTTACGTAATAAATTACTTTTTCTAACTCGTTGTTAAGACAATCTCCATATTCTTGGTATTTGAAAATTGATAAACAGCATAATGACTGTTTGTCTTTCTGTGCGTGGTCAACACTAATGTCTAAACAGTTCACACAATTTTCTCTTTGAATTGATATTATATAGGTTAATTGAAAAAATATTTATTATTTAATTTCAACCGTAATTATAAGAGAATCATACGTAACAAATTTTTCTTATGCGTTTAAAAAAATTCATTATTTATTGAGATTTGTCATGTAAAATTGACAAGGTCATGTAATCACTTAACGTATAAGACGTTATTATGTATCTATGAAAATGAGTAAGTGACCTCAAGTAAATCATAAGCTTATTTCACGCTAGAATATTACAAATATTTTTTTTATTAATTGAGTTCTTGACAATGGTAATCTTGTTGTAATATTCGAGAAATAAATAATGATTATTTTATTTCATATATTCTAATTTAAATTCCTTAATTAGTGTTTTCCCACTTTGTAAGACTATTAAACTGTGGGGATGGGTATAGAAACCACATCAGAGAGGGGTGAGAGTGGACCACAAAGAATCTATACATATCCTGCAATTTTTCAGTTCATAATCTGCAATTCTGCAGTAGCTTCAAATCTCAGTTAATGCATTTGAAATTTGTGGTGGACAATTTGGAATGGTTACTAATGTTTCATGTTTTCCCGGTACCTCTGCCTCATTCCACAATTATTTCGTCTTCTTTCTTATCGCAGAAAAAATAATTACCCATTCATCAAAATCACGCTTTCACATTTGATGGGCTTTAAGGCATGAGAACTGGCATCATAATTTTCATGTGTTCGTTCTCTTCTTGAACTCATAGTCTGGACGACTGGGAAACGTTCCAGAGCTTAATTCATCCCGCAGATAAGGCGCCTAGTGAGGGCCGTAATCCCTAGGTATAATGAATAAATATTTTGGGTTTATTAGGAATGATTTGTTTGAACAAAAATCATATTGATTATTAATGACAACAAATTGCTGGTCAGATGGCTGAGATCGTTAGGGCCGCGGGTTCGTGTCCCACTTCGGGCATGTGTGAATTTGTATATGTCGTCATGAGTGTACCGTCATTTCATCCCTCACGATCATCATCATCATCATCATCACCATCATCATCTTATCGACCAGATCCCCAGAGCTAACAACCTTGCGGAATAAAAATCGGGATTCAGTTAAAATCGTGCACCCTCCCCCCATAAAGGTACTTGCACCTGCTGAAGAAGGATACACGCGTGGTCCGAGTTCGCCTATATGCGAAAGTGCGCCTATATGCGAAAGTAAGACAACAAATTTGTATCTCATCCTTAAATTTCATACTTAGTGCTCACTATTATGAAACTGATAAATATTGAACTCGTATGTCCGAAAAGTTTGAACAAGTACGACTTCATGTGATAAACTTAAAAAAACATCGTTTCAAATTCAAGAGGCCGCCACACCATCCAGAATGATCATTCAGAGGTTATCAAATTTATTCAAATATGAATTGATTTAGTCGCTAGGATTGTTTATATGTTTCGAAAAATAAAAAAAAATACTGTTCGTCAGAGACCCACGACCATTTTTACATTACGTAACTTTCTGTATAATACGCGTAGGGGAAAGAGGTAAACAAATTATGTGCAGATACAACTAAGGCCGTTAAGGTTTTAAATAGGAATTTGTAACACGTAATTTACTGAGAAACTAGTTTTAGTGTGTCTTTTCTACATACAATCAAAGCCCATATTCCAATGAAAATTATTATATTCATTTTTATCATATTTTCATTTAATACAAAATTAACTTTGAACTAATTACATTGGTCTAATTTATTAATTTTAGACTATAAACTCCACAACTCTTTAATTTTTTATTCTGAATACATTTTCTCATCTCAATAACGACTAATTGACTAAGTTATCTATATCATGGTGGAAAAATATGGCTGACTTGGTCCTGCGCACCGTTTTTTGCTCGTTCTACCCAGCACCAGTTTGCGTCACGAACCATTTACCCACAGAACGAACACTTCGTTTGAGAAGCCAGACCACACGCTGGCTGTCGAGTTGTATGGAGAGCGAGAAGTGTTAAGAAACATTTTGAAAGTGGCATTAACTAACAATTTTCAACAGTGACCAACCAGAACTAACATGATCAAAGTATACAAGATGCGATATTTAAAATGAATACTTCATACATCAGTTTCTGACTTGTAACAAAGAGATAATTTTGGTATCTGGCTACATTTAAAATTGCTGCTAATATTGTGACACGAAGTTGTGCCTCGTCTGACCCTCATTGGTTGAAGGCGACGCACAGTAGCTCATCCATCTCTTTCCACCATGATCTAAATTAAATAAACAACTGACTGTAAACAAAATTCGCCTTCACAGGGATTAAAACACATACTGTACTGACTTTTCGGAGGTTTCAAAATTGAATTTTGCAAAGTCTATGACAATATTTGTAACTTAGAGAAATATTGTGACGGATAATTTGTGAGAAACCGTTATTCATCGCATTTATTAGAAATGTAATTTGAAACGAGAGAGAAACCGAGAATAATTTTAAGTGAGTTTTGATTTGAACTAGAAAGTAAAGTTGTGGGAAGTGGAGGATAGCCTTCATAAGAGTAATCATTTTTAAAAAAATATTTCGTTCTTATCTCTTGTCTACACATTCATAAGGATCACATTTAAATAATTTACGACTCGTTGTGTCATTTAAATAATTTACGACTTATTGTTGCCATTTGCTTATATTTTTTCAGTTCTCCTAACCAAAGGTATCACTTACTAATATATTCAACGACTATCCATATGTTATAATGTTTTACTTAAGCATTCAAGTAACCGATTGAATTTTGTGCACTTACCTTGAAAAAGACTTGAAGAAAATTATTGCGGTGTGACACTTCTTCAGTAATCGGTACTACATCACTTGTTTAGAAATATATATTATTCATACAGGGTACATAAAAATAACTAAATATCATTAATAACTTTCAGAGTAATCAATAAAAACAAGTATATATGTTACAATTGATTTTATTTCAAGTAAATCTTCTCTTCACATATACACATTTATAGGTAGTACATGTAATAGAAAGCATACACACAGAAAATACCTTTGTGAGAATAATAATAAATTTGAATGATAAATTCTTAGACGTGCATTATATCAACAGTTACTTGCACATTTGAGATCAGATATTTTACTAAAAGCCAGTTAGATATCCGCTTTCGCCTACGGGTCGTTGGATAAATTAGCAAAATGTTGTTCTTCCAAATACAATTGAAAATTCACTACCCGTTCAAAGTTTCTCCATCTTCTGCATTTTCATCATCGCCTGATTTCCCTGCATCAGGGACCTTCTCTGTTGGTGATGCTGGCGGTGAATCGAATCTGGGTGGGATGGGTTTGGTCTCAACGCAATTTGTCACATGTGGACCCCTCAAACAGACAGGTCTGGTCCAATCCGGTCCAGGCCCATCTCCTGGGCCCTCTATAGTCGTCCGTTCCTCCATTTCGCGGGGAGGCGAAGTGGCGGTCTCCACTTCTGTGCCTAACTTAGCCGCCGGCTCTTCCATTTCGCTCGCAGGTTGCTGAAGAACTGATCGGCGTGGGGTCGGACAGCGCTTTCTGCGACGGATATTCTCATTGCAAATCCGGTGTGTAACCGCTACCGGCCGACTCGTGTTTTCATTGCGTAAAAAAAAAGAGCACTGCAGTCCTTGAAAACACGCATACTTTTTCTTACAGCTCGTGATGTATATTGCTTCATGCGCATTTTTAGAATCATATTTTTTATCTTAAAAGCTAAAAGTATTATTTTCAGTTATTCATATTCTATGCAAGAACAAATATTTTGCTGAGAAGTTCAATCTAATTGATATAGTTGGGTTTGAGGTGAACAAATATCCAAAAAAACATCCATTTACTTTAAGTTTAAAACTACGTAGTTAATATGATTTTCTCTTTATACTTCATTTATAATTCTGGTGAATGCAAATAATCCAGATATCACATAGTATTGAGAATAAAGGGCTTCAGTCTGTCCATTCATTAAACTTTTAATATTATCAATGTTACTAGATTTGCGATGTTATGTTATCAATAATTATAAAATTGGCAATCAGAATGACACTCAGAACATTAAAAATATGCATGGAAATTGTCACTAATATATTATTGATTTCTAAAGAAGTGCTTACGTTTTACGGAATCACATGTCTTGTAACAACGCAATACCTCCTATTATAATCATATTTTATTTCATACTTTAGAACACTCCAATAAGTGAGATACATCACGTTTAAAAATCCAAATGTGAGCTAAAGGAATCTTCTATTGGATCGTTTGAGAAATGTTGGCCAATTTGGTCCATATCCAAAATTAACTGGATTCTGGCTTTGAAAGGAAAAGAAAACAGATCCCTTTGTATTAAAGATGGTGTGAAATATTATCATTAATAAAATACATATGAACCAATGTTTCTTCAAGAAAGAACACTGTTTCATATAAATTAGCGTTACTACTACGCAGGAATACCATTGATGCATTGAACACTGGTTGCTAAAACGTCGATAGAAGACATTTTACCAACCAGTGTATCTGTGATCATCACACTGAGGTCAATGTCAGGGCATCATGTCAATGTAGTGGCATCATCCTGACAGCCAAAGAATCTAACACATGAGATATTTTGCTGATACCTACTCTTAATATTGTAGGTAAGGGGGCTTCCTAATGCGGGTGGCGGGGCAAATAGCTTACCCCGGCTTGTTTATCTGCGGTCAATCGGGGTGGCCCGTTGTCAGCTCTCCGGGTGGGGAGAGGAGGAGAGCGCTCGGGCGTGATCGGCTCTAGACGGTACGCCGACCCCTGCAGCGATCGCCCGCGGGCCGCTTGCCCGAAATCTTCCGATTGAGTATCCCTGATTTAGAAGAACCCAAAGAATGCCTTACGTTCCACTACTTAAGTAACGTCAACAGTATCATATCCACTTCCAGCAGAAGAGTTGCAACGTCCGGGAGTCCATTTCGCCAGAAGTATTAAGAAAGTACTGATAGCATGTATGATTGGTTGCTTTGCGGCGACGGAAGTTTCTGTGAAAGTATTTCGCCATTCTTTTCTAATGATTCAATTGCTGCGCAAAACGGCACCGTGATCGTTGGAACTTACAAGTATGACGTGTGTGATAATATCATGAAGGAAACTATGAGGAAACTGTTTTCTGAAACAATGAATAATGCAATATGACTGTTTCCTTTTCTAATCGTGATGGAGTGAGTGCATTCAATTCGATGTATTTTTTCTCACCTGACTTGTTTTTATCAGTATCTTTTCTCAGTGCGTCACCAGAATTTACGACTCTCTGACCAACAGTGTAAGTCATTTCAAAGAAAACGTTTATTCTCGATAAGACGAAATATTATTGCCTCAAAGGTAATTTCTGTTGCACACTTACGTGATCGCCATGAATTATAAAGTACACTACTATGCTCTTGAATAATATGGGGAGTCTAAGCCCATTTGTAATGTCTGATATTCGACCCGGATCACGTGACTGACGGTAGTACTGTAACAATGTCGCTTTCGCGCGAGGTATGTCCATGTGCTTCACTTAATAGCGTCGGGGTGTAGAATTATATATTCAGTATGGTACCGTTTCCAGTGCAGAACAAGCTTATGAAGAGAATGGTACGAATATAACGGTCCAATCACGGATACAATGATTGTTGGCTAAAGTTATATTTCTTTATCCCAGGAATACCCGCAATAGGTAGACCCACGCAATAGGTGCCCGCAATGTATCTCTCAGATATAGCTGCGATGATTGTGAATATGAATTATCTGAAGCTCTATTTTATCTAGTTTTACATGTCTCCCATGCAAGTGTTAACGAATTCTGCACTGCAGAAATCTCGCCTAAATATTTTGGTGAGAATGATAAAAATTGACAACTAACACTCAAAATCGTTAAACATCTTACCATACCATATAATATTAAATACAATTTCCACAAATGGTTTTGGCATGATCTAAAATCATATATTTTACCTTTTTAAAAAGGGTTTTCATTCATTTCACTTTTTAAAGTTTCTCTTGTTGCAGGTTTGCATTTTTTCATTTCCCTACAGACATCCCTTGCACATCCTCTTTCTCTTGGGAAAGAAGTAGTGTCAGTCGATACTACATAATGCAAATGAATACATTTTCGGTTTTGCACTTCTCATAAGTATGGTTGCAAATAATGCCATGACACGTACCAGTTACGCCAGGATCTCAGTGCATTGGCACCCGTGCACGCAAAGTATTTGACAAATATCGCGCAGCGCAGCGTTCAAGTGTTAACATGCTCACGGGAAAAGATTCAGCGAAAGGTTTAAAGTAGAGGGCCAGGTCTCTTAGAAAAGTACAGTCAAGGAATGCATCAAATGTCGGACGACTAATACGTCGGAATAATTCAGGAATATCAAATTGCCGTGGTTTGGATCTCTCAGATCAATTGCACTTCCGCGTCATTCACACTTGTGGCCCCATCCAAAATTTGTCAACGGCAAAATAAAGTGTGACTTTGAAATCGGAAAACGGTTATTAGTCATCACTACATTTCTACGCAACAATTATGAAGTACATTAAAGCATAATCAGCATAATTAGGAAGGATAATTGAATCACACGAGCGAACGTGTGATATGAATCTTATTTGTAGAATTTCATTTGTAGCTTAATTACTTTGTGTTCTTTTGGACTCTTCGGAATGTCGCTACTTCTAAAGACTCTTTTCAAACTGGCATTATGAGAACCTAACAACAAATCCCCATTGTATAATGTTTCAAGTTCAGGCATTACAAATGGGCTAGAATTGTTTAGTAGTCTCCAAAATTAAAAGTACGGATAGAGTCCCCCGAAAGTAAATTTTTCCTGCAACGTGTTAATCTAAGCGGTATCGGAGGCGAAAGGAGCTCTTCGGGCGAGGGAAGTTGCGTGGCCGGAAATGCGGCGGGACGTAGGCGCGACCGCCCGACTCAAGGTTTCATTGGTAAAGGACACAGCCCTGCGGTCGTCGGTTCCGAGGAGGACGCGATAACATTAGTGACAAGTAGAACTTTCTTAGTAGATTCTTTTGTTTTGGAATAAGTTTAGTTTCCATTGACATTTGTAATTCGGGTTTATATTGTACAGGGACGTTCGAAATAGCAATTTACGTCGTAAGAACGAAATATTTACGAGTGAGATGTTTCCAGCCAAGGACGACGTTTGGAGCCAAGACTGGAATTTCTTACGAGTAATGTTTTCTGTATTTTGAAATATGCATTCTTCATTGAATTTTGTTTGGTTGAATGATTGGCAAATTGTTTAATCATTTAACGTAAAAATGTTAACATATCTGTATTAATGGAAATAAGTAAATAAGTGAACTTCAATTATTCGTAAAATAATTTTACATTGCAATGATATATTACAAACATAATTCATTTGTTGCTTTCCATTTTGTTGCTTGTCATTTCAAAAACGTTGAATACATTTCTCGCTGACAAACGTCGCAACGAGACGGCTGAAACGACAAGCAAGACGGTTGGAAAGCGGCGTCTTCCAGACAGCCAATCAGATAAACTGATTCCGGCCGCAGAAACCTAGGTTGTCAATATACATGATTAAAAAATTATCTTTAATATTTATATCAAAAATATCTTTAATTAGTTTGAAAATTATAGGTTTACGTAAAACTGGTTTCCTGTTATAGAAATGAGAGTATTTATTGTACGAGTAATAATGCATTCAGTTTTCTTTATGCAATCTTGTACATGAAATGATGACCAAGAAAAATGCCAGACGTATATTGTAGTCGTCAAAAATCCCTGTACAGTATTTGAGTATCTGCGAGAGTGCGTGAGTTCGTGTGTGCGTATCCGTCACGCACAGCTAGAACACTTCCCGAGCACCAATCAAGACATATGAGGTGTCATTCGATGAATATCAGCCCATCTGGTGGGAAGCTAAAATTTGTTTTTGGGTCCAGACTAAAAATTCTAAGAAATTTCCAAAAACGCATTTTTGCGTATTTTCTGCTATCTTAGCGGGTATACAATAATGAAACGAGCGCCATCTAAATTAATGTAAGTTGCCTTGATTAAATCTCACTACCCAATTTTTACTTCTCGACGTATAATTTTCTTCTACGTGACTGGGAATACTGATTGTTCTGGAACATGTAGCAACACAAGAAAACTGTCAATTGTGATGCTGCTTTGAACGTAAGAAGTGAAGTATTTCACCAGTAATACCGTACTTTTAATAATAAATTTGCAAACACCTTCATACAGCATTACTTTAGAAACTTTTGAATTTTGAGAACGCCAAGTGAATACGGAGAAAACCAGAACTGTGAATAATGTTAGAGAGCGGATGCACATGTGTATTCGTCTTTGCACATTCACTGACTTAATGGGGCAAATACGGGGAAAGAATCAAATGTAATTGTGGAAGATTTTGTAACAGAATTATTGTAACTAATTGAGAATGATCTTCTATTTGGATTAGAGAATAATACTGAATAGCTATCAGGAGATCCGTTATAGGCATTTTTATACATATTAGCGGAAAGAAGCGTATAAAATGTAGATGTACTGAATTCTAACTATTCGCATTCTGCATACCTGCAAGTGTTTTTTACGACGATTAAAACTGCAAATATTACCGGTTCATATCCCGTTTGGAGGTAACAAGGTAGTTATGGTTTTTTGTGGTGACGAGATTGGTGGCGCGGCAACGTTGCTACACAAAATATGTTTGATTCATGTGCTCACTACATATTTTTGCAACACTAGGCTTCTAGGAGAGCTGATAGGAGGAAATGCTCGAACTCAACCTAGCTCTCCAGCTAGTGCCAAAAATCCTGCAAAATTGCCACTCGAACTGTAGGACCTACCGGTCAGAGGCACTGCAACTGATGCCCTAAGTGACTTTTGCCGATCTTTCCGACATTGAATTCAATACTATTGTTATACAGAATAATCGTGTCTTCAGTTTTCTTGTATATAAGCAAACTTGTAAATACACCGTGACCAAGAATGGTGTCTGCAGCATATTCTCGTCATCAAATAAATTTCAAGTAGTGTATATAACGCAAGGCAAGGGCGACGGCGTCGGTAGCGGAATCACAGGAATTTTTGCTTTCTTGAATACGAATCTATATATACAATAATTTACATGGTATGGAAAAAATAGGCATGTTACGAAAAAAATATTTTTCTGGATAGTAACGGCATTAAACGTATTAACTGAAATACTCGAAGTAAAAACGCAACGTAAAAATGTTTCTTTAAAAGTCCATGTATCTCTCGGTCCTCCTATCCGTCCGTCCGTCCGTCTATCTGTTAATACATCTGTGAACAACACCAGCCTAAAATACTCTCATAATTTTTCCAAAAATAAATATTCTTCAATTGATCTAGTGTCACTGAAAATGTAGTTCATTTCTTTAATTTTTTGGAGTACTTCACATAAGGCACTTGAGACAAAATCAACATTTTCTGCGAAATCAAACAATATTTTTTTAATCTTTTTTGAAAATCTAAAATACACTTACAATCCTGCCAGATGTTATTTTTCTCTGTTAACTGTAATCGTTTGAAAATTGCAAAATTCGAACTTTTTTAAGCTTTGCTATTCATCTCCTTTATGAAAGGTAAAGATTGTTTTTTCAAATTAAATTTGTTTTCAACAGTTAGTTCTTTAATAAATGTGGGATAATGAAAAGACTCATTTGTATCGAAAACTGCTGCAGATAATTCCTTTAAATCTTGTGTAAATATTTTTCTAAATATACTGAATATAATAACATAAACGGGTTATTGAGGTGTTATTTAGTTTTTGCAAACTAATGCAAGTATCTGAAATATCTCACAGAGTTAATATTTACCTTGCGGGTGTTTTTTGTCAACTGTGTGTAACTGATTTCAATCCCTAACCAAAATCATGTCTTTCTTTTGTTTCACACGCATTTCCGCCGGATTTTATGATGTAAGCACAAATCTAATTAGCAGACTAAATTTTATATTAAAAGAATTCACTTACCTCATTTTACCACATTGCTGTGTGGCACTATATCTGTTGTTTGATACATTTGTTGTCTAGAAACAATTGAACACTATTCGTAAAGCTACTGAATGTGAACTAAGTATTGTTGATGAGTATGAAAACAAAACAAAAAAAACATACATCCGTTACATACTGATTTTATTTCTAGTAAACATATATCTTCTCGTAATTACATTTTTTTGTTGTTAAAATAGCAGACTATTAACATAAAATACTTTTATAATGATATTATTGAGAATAAATGATGAACATTATTAAAAACTTGTGAGTAGTGTGTCAAACCGACAGGCACTTTTTTGAGATTAGATTTTTTATGAAAACTAGTTGAATGTTCATTTACTTCCGGATGGTCTGGCAAAGTTTGTTCTTCCAAATAAAATTGAAAATTTACTACTCTTTCACGGCATTACCTCCTTCTGAATTTTCTTGAAGTCTCATGTTCTTCCTTCATCAGGATTCTCAGCCGTTGGTGATAGTGGTGGAGGGTCGTGTACAGGAGGGATTGGCGAGGCTCCAACACAAGCCTTTTCCTCTGAACCCGACGGACACGCAGCTGCAATAACTATTGTTGTAGGTTCGGCTGCAGGCGCAACTCTGGGCAACGGAACATTCTCTTCTTCAATTTCTCCCTCAAGTTGCTGGAGTACTGGTTGGGGCGGCGCTGGGAGCCTCTTATAGCAGCGACATTCTGAGAACAGATCCGGTGGAGAACCGCAACCGAACGACGCACGTTTTCATTGCGAAAAGAAACACACATAGATGTATTTCTTAAGAGCTTGCATGCGGGCGCGATTTAATGATAATTTTCATGATATTTTGCGTCATCTGTCTTTACGGTGAAATTAACCTTGTACTCTCATTGGCTTATTAATAAATATGTGTATATGTTAGTGGGAGGCGTTCAGACTAACATATACAATACACTTTGACTTCGCAACAAAATAATCGATTAAAAAAATTAAAATCCTTCTCGTTTAATATTATATTCTTACCGACTTTCATATACACCTCCGCTAATAAGGACAATTCCAACATAGTGAAGTACTCAGAAGTGTTTTATTCTGTCCATTCACTGAGGTTTAATATTATTGAGTTTCTAGGTCCAGGATGTTAGGTACACAATAAGTGTAAAAAAGGCAGGCAAAAAGGCATGAAAAACGTAAAAAAATTCTTGAAAATTGCCTCTGAAGTATATTAACGGTTTCTAAAAAAATACATACGTTAAATAGAAATACGTGTCTCATATAAATGCTGAATCTTTGATTTATTATATTTGATGAACACCAGGACATTTGTTCTATTTGAGGAACACCTGGAAAGCAGGTACAGAAACACTTAAATCATGCTTAACTAACCAGAAAAACTATGAGGCCTTGTTCAGAAAAAGTGGATACATTTTCTTCAAAAATGTAGAAAATTACTCCCTCTAACACGTCCTTTGATAGCGAAAATGTTGTTTGATCCAAAACGTCCGTTTATGCGTCTGTCTGTCTGTCTGTCTGTCTGCCTGCCTGCCAGCCTGTCTGTCCGTCCGTCCGTCCGTCCGTCCGCCCGTCCGTCCGTCTACTTAATGTATGTGAACAACACTAACCAAACAATAAGTAGGATTTTGTTTTCAAACTGAATAAACCCCCATAGATGTGGCCTCGCTCGAAAATTCTCCGATTTTGTAAATATATTCGAAGCCCCTGGGACATTTTCAAAATTTGAAGATTTGCTATACTGGAACAGAAAATTCTTGAAGAATAAATATTTGAATATTTAGCTTTAAAACTTATCACTTGTTACCAGGTTATCTGTGGAGTTGCAGTAAGAAACGGGTACCATTTTGAAATATACGGATGTGTTTAAAAAAAGTGAATGTTCTTTAAGAATGTATTATCATTGCTTTTACTACACTGACCTATCTTGATGGAAACATGAAAACACTCGTTATTGTATTAATGATTTGACAAGGATCTTAACATTTACTTTACCTACTAGTCTTATGTAATGCATTATATTTGAATATTATATTTATCACAATACTTTACCATCATAAAGAGATTAAACATTCCTTAAAACTGATTTATTTTAAATTATGTTAACCATGTAGATTGTGATAAATATCACAATAGGTATATATAAATGATCAGAAACCCATTCTGTCCCCATTTCTAGAACCTTAGTGGTACGATCTTTGGGGTCCGTGATCCCGGGTCACCACACCGGAGTCCGAACCCGCTTGCCGTGGATGATAATTACCTTCGCCAGCGCCCGCGAATGGCGGCTGGCGTGGCGGGGGCGGCGCCGAGAACTCGCTGACGAGTGTGGAGTCCCGCGGGGGCGGGCACGCTGCGGTCGCCGGGGGCGGAGGTTTGGCTTCGACCCGGAGGAGTTTGCAACTTCCTGCGCGCGGCGCGGCTTTCACCGGTGGGAGCGACGGGGTGAATGGAGGGGCAGCGAAGGGGGGAACGTGTTTCCCATCCCGCCCCCCCCGCCTTCCAAGCCACTCCTCCATATCACGTGATTCCGTGCCACGCACGTCCGACCCCACTTTGCCCCGTCTCCACAAGACGTCCTTGCCCCGCCACCACGCCCCATCC
>BOPP01000201.1:849625-891582 GCA_017312745.1 Gryllus bimaculatus
CACGGCCTTGCCAGAGGAGTATGATTATACGCGTAGTGTTCCTCTGCACCGACATCGGAGGACGAAGGGAGGCGAGGGAAAGAAGTGGGCGACCGGATATGTGAGCGCGCACGAAACAAGTACAGGAAGGAAGTGACGCAGAACTCGGCGGCAGTTGCGGTCAGAATTGTGTCGAGGCGGAAATGCGATGACTACTCTGGGAACCGTCGGGAACGGACAAGGAAAGTGGCGAACGGAAAGGACGGGAAGAGGCAATGTCGGTACACAGGCGGCGGGAGAGAGGACGCGGGGCGAATGATGGAAGTTGAGGACAGGCCGTTCAGCTTTTGTGAGGATTTGGTAGAAGTGAGATGGAAAAGGACAAAGACAAGGGCGGAGCAGGGCGTCAACTGGGGAAAAAGTGCATAAAGGATGAGGAACCCGTAGGGAATCATATGAGGTATGAGAGCGGGCGAATAGACGCAAGCGTGTGCGAGGGAGAAGGAAGGCAAGAGGAAGAGGGAGGGCGAGCATGAGTGGGCGAGGGAGAGCGATAGGACGGGTGAGAGCGGATGAACAGGGGAGAGAGGAAATACGGATGAGAGCGAGAGTACAGGGGGAGAGAGGAAATACGGGTGAGAGCGGGAGGATGAGCAAGAGCGAGAGAACATGCGAGAGCGAGGAGACGTACGAGAGCATGGAGACCAACGAGAGAGAGCGGAGGGAGTGTGGGTGGACGAGATCGGGTGGACGAGAACGGGTGGCCGGGAGCGAGAGGACGGGAGCGAGAGGACGGGAGCGGGCGGGCGAGCGAGCGAGAGTGAGTGAGAGCGAGCCAGAGCACGCGGGGTGGGTCGGAAGCGCCGCGGGGCTGGAGGGCCCGAGCGGTTGAGAGCTGGGGTGTGGGAAGCGGAGGCGGTCACGTGTCTGCAAGAGGGCGCTCCGTGAAAGGCGGTAATTAACCCGAATTCTCGAGGCCCGGTGATTACACGGGCCGCTCCAAATCCCACCTGGCTAAGTGGGTGAACTCGCTCTTCGACCGGCCGGGGACCGACGACACTGGGCCGCGGTGCGTCCTCGGCTGCGGACGGCCCGGCGGCGCCTTTCGACTGAAAGGGTGAGGACGGGGGCGAGGACCAGAGCGAGGACGGGGCCGGGAACTGCGAGCGAGGACTCAATGTCGCACCGCTTCGACGACTTGTTGGGGAAATTAAATTCTCTCAATGGCCCCCCCTTCAGTACGGCTAAGCAATATTGTAGGTTCTGTGTATATTGAAGGCAGGAAAATAAGTTGCAACGGATTTGTTCATACAGAAAGATAAAGATTTTTAACCCCCGAGAGAAAATGATTAGCCTCTGAGCGACGATGGAGCGAATTATTTAAATTATACCTGGCCATCACACATTGAAACTTGATTATGATCGCCCACTATACCTTCTTGAAACTAGGTAAAATGAAATTTGCATGTATACTTTACAGTGATCTAAGTATTTAAATAACAGTGTTATGAGGAATTTATTGTCCATGTGGCATGGTTCTTTTTTAGTATCTATATTTTGGTATAGTTCATATCTAGTTAGAAAATCTTTTATACCGTGTTTAATCTCAGGGTGAAGATGAAATTTCGAGTGATAGAAATTACCGCACAACTTGTTGACAAAGGATGCTGATATGACGTCAGAAGCTGCAACGAAAGGGATGAATGCAAAGAGGAACATTGGCAGCGGATCAAGGGAATCAGGACCACCGAACGTCATACAGACATGATTTTGATTAATGGTGTAAAAGCAAAGCTGGCAACATGAAAGTGATTGTGGGGATTCTTCTCTGTACACGGCGAATGGCCAGAGACAATGGTGTGTTTCTTCTGTCGGAGAGCCACTAGTCATGAGAATTGATGTTTTTATAATCGACGAGGATGTAAAACTTCAGTAGTTACAAGGCATGTATATCGTTCGTAAGTTCAATTTCTTTGTACATTTATATAGATTTAATTTGTTAGTTTGTGTTCACACAACAATGTGAATAATGATAACAATAATGGTATTCAAGGGTTAGGAGAAAGAGACGAAAAAGCCTCGTTACATTTCCATGGCAGCCAGCACTGCCTCCCCATTCTCCCTGGATCGACCGGGTTTGGAGTTTTAGCCCCAGGGGCGGAAAACGAATACGGTTGGCAGTGATCAGCGTCTGATAGGAGTGGGACGTCGGGCTGCAACTCAGCATCGCGGTCGTCTGCAGAGAAACATGGACGACGCCCGTGGCGCGTCCGCGGCGCGCGCAGTGTTGGCGAGCAGTTCGGCCGACGGGGTGGGGTTGGAGAACGGGGGCGGGCTGGCGCCGGGCCAGAGCGTCGCGCGGTTCATTTACATGTAATCTGGCGACGAAGCCAGCGCCGCTCGACGTTCTGACCTCCCGTGTTTATCCTCCGCAACGGGCTGCTCCCCGCCACCAATCCCTCCGCCTCGCCCCCGCTCCGCACGCCCCCGCCGTCCGCCCCGCCCCCGCCTCGCCCGCCTCCGCCGCCCGCCCCCGCTCCCTCCCGCCACCGCCACCGCCCCCGCTCCCGCTTCGACTCGGTCTGCCCTTAACCCGTTCTCTTCGCTTGCGCTTTCTCCATCTTCCGGTACCCCTCCTGCCCACCTTTCACTTCGTCCTGTTGTATGTGTCGTCTCCACTCTTGCTTTTGAATCCGATTCGCCCCTCACGCATGCCTTTCTCTGCGTCCTGTTTTCACCACACCCATCGCCTACTTCTCTTCCAAAAAAAAGCCCCCTCAACTTTTTCCCAAACTGTGGCCTTTCCCTGTCCTTCCACGCGATTTTTCTCATTTGCCCGCCTCGTCCCCACGTGCCTTCGTCTTTGCGTCTCGCGATTGTCAAATGCCACACGCCAAGATTGGCGTCCCAGCAAGTGTCCGCTATCAGCATTTGCCCACGCTCTTGTTTCCCATCATTTCGGTTTTTGCCGCCTGTTCCCGACACTACTCCGCCCAAGTTCTCTCCTCCAAGTCCACCCTCAATCCAGACTTGCATGCACACCCTGCATTCCCAACCTTATCCCACACCACACTCCATCGCACGCACATTCTCGCAGCTTACTGGCTCGACCACCCGAATTCCCTTTCGTCTCAGACATTCCCGCCCTTGTACACCTCCGGCATTCGCCATCATTTCCCTCCTCCTTTCCCGTTTCCCCCTTCTACCGATTCGGCGCTCACCCCCCTCTCACTCCAGGAGGCGTTCGCCTCCGGCGGCCGCGAGGCAACCCCGCGCGCCGCGGCACCGCAACGATGTCGACGAAGAGGATTCTGGGAAATCGAGGATCGGATCGGCGGCGCTGTGATGCTAATCGACTTCGCTCCCGGGCGCGATTTGGATGACGGACGGCGCCGAGTCGAGGGGCTGTGAGGGGGGGGGGGGCGAACAGGCGTGGCGAGACGAGCGAGCGAGCGGGCGGGTGAAGGATGGGATAATAATGCGGAGTGATGAGAGCGGGTGATGGGGTGAGAAGCAGTTGCCATAGGCACACGCTGCTTCTGTGACGTGAGACTCCCAGGTGTGACGCAAACTTGTTTTTGTATTTAATCCGCGTTTTAGTCTATGCGAGGAAGCTCTGTACATAATGTCTCGGTAAGCGTCGTCTAAAAGTTATTGGGTGTTGATGTCTGGAATGGTGACGAGAAACAGTAAGCCATCCTCTTGGTATAAAATATGCTAAGGAGATATGACTGGTTTGTGGATTTATCAGACACGTGAGAGTGATCCTGCAGGATATGAAATTTCCCTTCAAGTGCCTCATAAGGATTAATGAAACATTTAGAATTTTTGCGATTGTGATACGAGCCAAACAACACAAGCACTGCAGTAGCAGGCGGAGAATTCCAGCGGTACGCTGTTCCGGTAGTTTTCTGTGGATACTCCGTTCACCACCAGGTGTACAGGGAAACTGTAGTAGTACTCTAACAAACATGATCTGTGCGATGTTTCCTTCATCTTTCTTGCCATAACCTCAGCCCTTACTTACACACACTTACGGGCACTATACTACCACACATGTCATGAGACCGATTGTCCTGACTAGTGCGGTGTCTTGCTGATGGGAGATATCTGTATGAGGAAAGGCACTCAACTGACATATAGGTTACCGTCGGATATCACAATCCGGTGGGGGGGGGAAACTGCCACCTCCTGCGGTAAAAACATACTCTACGTTTAGGAGAATAATGACAATAGCGTTGAGGCGCCTAAAAAACGGAATAATTACTGTCACCTCACAAACTCGTTTTTTTTATTTTCTTTATTTTATTTTTCATATTTTCTCCTTGAAGACAATGGATTTCAAAGTGTGGACGGTGAGCTTGGGTCTAACTTGTTTATTTGAAGTTTTAATCACCCCAAATATGAACTGGGCCTAGTGATCACGTCCAACTTACAAGTCACAGCAAATGTGCAGTATAATGTATGTCGAGATTCTTTTGCAGTTGAAATCCATTGTGTTATGTCATCTGTTTGCGATGAAAATGCAAAGACTAATAATTAATTCAATTTTTTCCATTATTTCGAATTTCTAGTTTGCATATGTTTTGTTTTTGTAGTGTACTTTTATTCCGATATTATATATTCATGGTTTAGTATAATTACGAGTTAATTTGAATGTACCGTGAAAGTAGTATAAAAACATGCTTTGTCGCAAACAAATGTCATTCCTTTACAACACATTAACACATTGAAACTTGGAATAAATTCTAAAACCAGTATCCCTTTAATCCCCTGGATACGCAATTTCCTAAGCTATGTGGGCCCTCATCCAAGCCAACGCTCCAGCCTTTTATTCGAGTCGATTCGCAGGAACCGAATCGCAACGAATCGAATGGAGCGACCCATTTCAGAAGTACTTCCGTTTATTTGCAACCAGAATTCTCAACCCCCCTCAGTTACGGCAACTGTTACACAGCCCATTAAGACGTGCGCATCCTGACGCGTCCATCTGCAAATAATTTCCAATCGGAGATTAAACTCTAAATGGAATTGGAAGCACGGCCATTTCCAAAATCTGGGGGACGGGGGTGAGCTCTTTTTGAGAAGAGCGCTGTCGCTTAGAAACCGATGCCAAAGGGCCTCTCTAAAATGTTTCTACGTCTGAATGGGAAAGCGGGTTGTTGTTACAGGAGAATTCCTTCCTTTAGTGATAGTATTTTTTGTTGATTGGAATCATTTTTTGGTATTGTCTAAATAAATGAATGAAAATAAGTAGGAGAGAATTATATGTTTTGATGATGCAGTGCGTTGAAATTGGCATTTCAAAGAACTCTGAAGATGTGGTATCATTTATGAAATGAATATTTTTATATTGGCGAGTCACTATCATTCTTCAGAATATGTGCATCATTATTTGAAACAGCTGCTAAACAGAGCTTCCGGGAAAAGCATTCGCCTAAAGTTCTAATACAGCCAGTGTTATCTGTTATTGGCAATTTTTTTGATTAATTGAAAATAATAGAAACGTGCATACAGTATTTTGCACAGGAACAATCCGCTCTGACGTAACGCATGCTACGTCTACATACTTGTCGTTAAGGCATCGGTATCGGGACAGGGAAATACTAATTACGAGTACAATTGTAATTTTAGTCAGCCGTTGACACATTCGCAAACTTCGCTCCAGTTAGCTCTCCTGCCTTTATGAGATGTTGATGACATGAAGTAAAATTAACAAAATTGAATTATTTCCGTAAGAAATATTATTTTTAAGATGAATCATTTTCGCAAGAAATATTATTGTTGCCCAAGTATTTAGGCCTCACATCACTACTAATGTCTGTCATCATTTTGAAGGTGAATAGTCAATTATTATATATTTAAATGAAAAATATAGTACATTAAAATTTCTATCAAGTGGATAAAAGGTTTCATTATGTTCGAATTGCAACATCTTATACAATGTCGTCCTAAGAGTAACGTTTCATGATTCCACAATATGTTATTCTAATACCATACCTTACGATAATTTGTCAATAAGTGTATCTAAACGTTTGCAGAGAAGCTGGGTTCCTAATGCCGTCTGTCCCGCATGCCACCTGCCAGCCGCCCGTCTCGCGCCGCCACGTGCACATGACGCCGGGCCACGTGCTTTGCTCGGCGGGGCGTTAGTTAAACGCGCACTAACCACGCGGTGAGGGGGAGGGGGAGGGGGCGGCGCGTGGCATTGGCACTCCACGGGGGAGGGGGACGAGGGGGAATGTCGCACGCGTGACTGGAACCCATCAGCCTCCGCCCCTCCCCTCGCCGGGGTCGACGACACGTGTTTTTTCTTCCGGCGCCGGCGACAGCGGGCGGGGCGCGGTGCGGGCAGGGGCGGCGGGTGATGGGTGCCCCGACGCCGCGGCCGCCGACGGGCTAATTTCGTCTAATGGGCCCCGACGCTGCCCGCCGGACAATAACTCGAGGAGCTTGGGGGTAATGTATTCCCGCTTGTATTAGCGCGGCGGCCTCCGACTTGTCACGGGCGCGACACTAGCGCCCCTCCCGCTGCCGACGATACTTCGGCCGAATACTGCTCGCGCCACGCTGCTCAGTCACCCGGTGCTTCTTTCACTGCGGTGGCGAGCTAAAGAGCGCGCTGTCGGTGTTTCTATATCGGCTCGAAACTGCCCTTGCACCTCTCACCCGTCCAAACATTGCCCTCTCACATCGCCCCACACCTCCTCCTCAGTCCAACGCCGCCCCCACACTGCTCCCACAACGCCCCCACAACGCTCACACCACCGCCCCCCACATAGGCCCCTACACCGCTCCCACACGCGCCCCAAAACGCCCACACCACCGCCCCCACATAGGCCCCACACCGCCACCAACTGCCCCACATCGCCTCTTCACACCGCCCCCACCGCTACCACACCCGCCCCCACACGGCCCCCACATCTTCCCCCACACCGATACAAACACGCCCCCACACCATTTCCAACACCGTACCCGGACACTTTCCTGATCCATCCACGGCACAGTTTACAGTCACTTTTTCGTCTTACAACCCTCGCCTCTGGGCACCACTGAAACATCTTCTCTGACCCCCCCCCTCCGCTTGAAAATACAATAATATCCAACACGGCTTTCAACAATTTGTTCACCTCTGCGTCATTCGTCGACACAGTGCTGCCGCCCTCCTCCTCGCCTTCAACAATGTTCCTCCACCACCAGAGTGGCAACGCCGTCAGCGCTGTCCATTCATTCCGGCTCGCCGTTCACATCTGGATTTCTTACCACTAGTCGGACCTAAATCTATTGCTCTGGTGTCATGTACCCGATGCTTCTGTTTCTCTCGTAGCTCGCCCACCAACCCGCTCTTTCACGATATTTCCCTTTGGCCACACCCCGATCGCCATTCCTGTCGCTGCCCCCCCCACCTCCCTTCTCGTTCTCTCCTTACTCTTCCATTCTCTACCCTTTGACACTCTTCCCGTACCCTCCATACCCATTATTTCCCTACATTTTACTATCCTACCCGTCTCTCTCCTCCCCCTTCAATTTCCTACCCAGCCCCTCCTTAACCCCCCGGCCTTTTCCCTACTCTTCCATTCCCTACCCTTTGTATTCTCTCTCTTCTCTTCCCCGTACCCTTCCTAACATTCTCCTCCCGTTCTATTCCACTTTCTCCTTCTCCGTCTTCCTCCGAAAACATTCCTTCTATCTTACTATTCCAACCCATCCTTCTCTCTCGCCGCCACTCAGCTCACGCTCTTCTCAGACCTTTCTCCCTCTGTCTCTGCTCTCCTCCTTGTCTCCTCTGGTTCCCCTCCTTGCCCGGCCGTGGCCAACCTCTCGGCAGCGCCGTCTCGCTTGGAGTGGGCGCTCGACGCCTCACCAATCGCCCGCAGCCCTCGCGCCCTCCTCTCACCACCCCCTTTCCTCTCCCCTCCCCTCCCCTTCCCTCCCACTCTCCCGGGGCTAGCCCTCCTCTGGAACGGGCGCCAAGGCAATAACTTAACGAGGCACTCGCACTTAGCCCTGCTAGCCCCTTCCCTCGGTGCTGCACATGCGTGATGGAATTTGCCAAGAAAAATAGTTGTTAACGTCATTAAGCCCATGTACGGCGAATAACGGATAAGGTTGAGTTAAGTTAGTAAACCGAGGTGATTGGCAAGGTTTATAAAATAGTTCGTTATTTGTGATAGAGGTTGCGTGTCGTTTAGAATTTTGCATAGTGTCGCCTTACTAGAAAAATCATTAAAATAAAAAATATGTTTACTTCAATATGACTCCCCACAAGACATCTCAAGCTACAACCATGTTTCTACGGTCGTTGCAAAGTAAAATCCTTAATACCAGCTTACGGGCCTCAACGTGTCTGTCACTGTTGTCACTGCAGTGTCTCTGACCGGGTTATTCTGGAGCTGAAGTCCCGACGGTTGCTGAATTGCGGTCGACGCTAGCTAGCACCCTTACTTAGACACACTTATATTAATATGCACTACACTACCACACATGTCGAGAGCGTGAAGCTTGTCCGGTCTGGGGCCGTGCCTTGGTGGGAGATACCTGGTTGGGGAATACCCCGCTACCCAGGGCTTAGAGCGCACCATCCAGAGGGGCAAGATCACCGCCACCTCCTGAGGAAAATACATGCAGTACACGTACGTTGAGAATGACCTTAGCAGAAGTCGTGCCCGGATGCATCAATCAATCATTCAATCAATCCACCTTCGTCACCTCTGTTACCTCCTATGCGTTCTTTCCATCAGTTACTCCAGTTCTCGTCATCAACACAGGTTCCATTCTCATCGTTAATGTCCCTGACAAATGTCCTCGTTTGCTCGAAGACGGTTGCCGAAGGGATGCGATACCATTGCCGATGTTTGCAAATATTCTATGTTTTTATAGATTCACTGTTGTTTTACAAATCGATTGATTAAATTCGATGCTTTTTAACATCCATTTTTAGTGCTCGATGTTTTTATAGATTTTCAATGTTTTGTTTGTGAATCTAGAAGTTCCATAATCACAATTTTTTTAAGAAATGGTTTATTTATTGGGGTTGCAATAACAATAATTATAATTAAAATGTTGTAAAAGTTTCAATATAATCTAACTGATGATACTACAGTTAGTTTATGTTTTCGACCGTTTGAATTGAAGCTGAGCGCTCAGGATTTAATGCTCATCTCTCATAATTGTTCTTATTATTTTAAATTTGGTTGGTTTTGTCAGTTAATTTTTAATTTTAAATTAATTTACACTACGTCTGTACAATTTAATTCTCTTTCGCAAGACCGTATATGTTAGAAATTACTAAACCATTTTTTGAAATTCTATGTTTAAAAATAGATATGTTTTTGACGATGACCTGGTGTTTTTATTTTGAACATCCGATGTTTAATACCCCTTGTCGCAACCCTAGTTGCCAGCGGAGCTATCTCAATGACTTCTGCTTGTTTCACCAACGCTGGCACATTCTTTCGCTTTGCCGCCACCTTCGCATCAGTCTTTATATTCTCAACCACTTTCTCCTTCAATCCCCACCCTATCGCCGCAAACGCTTCCTCCCATAATGCCATCCGCATCCTGTCTCCACCATCTGCCGGTCCTTCCTTTCCACCGTCCTTTGTCCGTGGTCTATGATAGCCGTCTGAGCTTCCGCCACATTGGCACTGTTTGGGCTACCCTAGCCTAAGCAGACGGGAATAAAAGATGTCACCTGACGTTTTGAGCGCAATCTACGAGTATACTATCGACGTGTACGTTTGACAGGCAGTTTCTCTATCTCTCGCTTACTCCCATTCCTACTTCACTACTATTATCTGCCTACCAATTACCATTACCATCACCTACCATAATCTGCTAACTTCTAATTTTTCTTCTCTTCCTCCTGCTTCTCTGCTTTCTCTCTCTTCTCCTCATCCGCCTCTTCTTTGAATTTTTCCTGCGACACATTTTCACCATGACTTTGCCTTTGCCGAAGCATTTATTTCTACCTCCCTTCTGCCACAGCCAGTACATTTTCCTTCGTCCAATCGCCATCACTACAACCTTCTCTTCCACCTTTGTCTCCACCACCACTACCAGCAATAACAATAGAACAACAATATCAGCCCTGCCTCCGGTCACGCCACCATCATCCACTCTCTTTCCGTCACTGCCATCTCCGTCGCCACCGATTCCGCGACCACCATCTCAATTAAAAAATCAATGATACTTGCTCTCAGTGGAGAGGCTCCGTGCATCAGGCCTGTTTTTCCGCTTGATTCCGCAATTTATTCTACTCTTCTTCCGTAGCAGAAAAAGGTATTATTCGGGCGACGAATCATATGACTTGATTGAAACTCAGAGGATTCTTTTAGGTTTCACGATCCGCTTTATTACATGCAGTAATATTACAAGCTACAACAGGGGACAACGATGTTTACTCCTTCACCTTCCGAAAGAAGAAGGTGTGAACGATATTTTCGTTCTGAAAAATCCACGCCTTTGAAATATTGAACCCGCAAACTTAGATATAACAGTCCGATTCTATAACCGCTCCACCTCCACCTCCTCCATGCTGGGAGACCGGTCGGGATCTTAGAGCTTGTGTCGGCTGGGGCGGCGCCTCGCCGGTAAGAGAGATACTTGGTTGAGGAAACGCTCTCTAGTGGACGGTAGGTCGGCGCCGGAGTTCACCGTACAGTATGGGAAAGACCACCAACCACCTTCCGAGCAGAAAACACGCATTTAACGTACGGGAATAATGACGCTAGTAGTTGCTGTGCTCGGAATCGCATATAACCAATCAATCCACCACCTCCGTTAATTAAACTGCACCGAATCCACCTCCATCACCGAATCAATTCCACCATCACCAACGTCCCTTTCACCTCTACCACTTTCCGCACTTTCGCCGTGACCAATTCCGCTACGATCACTGCCATCATCACTCCCCCCATCACTGCTACCACAACCACTACGCCCTCCTTCACCCTCTCCGCCCGCATGCCCACCTCCCCCTCGTCCTCCTCCTCCTCCACCGCCGCCGCCGCCGCCTTCACGCCCTCGCCCGCGTTGTTAGCGCCTTATTTATGTGGGTGCGCGCCGCCGCAGCAGGCTCCCGCGCGCGCAAATAAAGATGGATTTGACGGCGCGCGGAGGAAAAGGGATAGGGGGGCGCGCTGGTGCGTGTCGGGACTCGCCCCGCGGGGTGCGAGCCGCCACGCCCCCCTTCCCCCGCGGGCGACGGTACGCCAAGGGACTCGTGTTGCTACGCACGGCGTGCGATCGCTCGCCTCTCTTACGGCGAGGGACCTTCGTTTAAGCGAGGTGGGAGGAATAAACTCGCGCGTGCCGGGTGGTACAGGGTGTGGCGTTATTGATTGATTCATGTTTCCGGGCATGTCAACTGCCATGGACATTATTCACGTTGATGTAGTGGATGTTTCTAAGCCTAAAAATGGCTGTGGGATCGCCCTGTAGCTTCTGAGGTACGACACCGAACTACTGTCGACTTGGGGGGGAATTTCTTCTTTAGGTATCTCCCCAGCCGGCCACTACCCCATCCGGTACAAGCTCAACACTCGCGGCTGGTCTCCCGACATTATGATAGTATATCATATAAGTGTGTGTGTGTGTGTGAGAGAGAGAGAGAGAGAGAGAGAGAGAGAGAGAGAGAGAGAGTAAGGGGCAAGGTTTGAACAAGGAAGGGGAACGAACAATCGCTCGCGGTTCGTGGCACGTTTGTTAGGATAATGTTCTGGCATTGGACTGGTATTGATCCGAAAAAATGACGAAAAGTTAACGATTGGTGCAGCCAGCCGCTAGAATTATTCTCCAGACTGCGTCTGACCCGACCTAGCTGTCTAGCTAGTTTCAACATCAGAAATAACTCAAATCTTAAGACCTTCTGTTCGCAGTTACTGCAGAGGCAGTGATAACGGTGTCTCTGAGCTAATTTCAGCCTATACAGAGGTTTGAGTCTTCATTCGAATTATCCAGAGCCTATGGGATCTAGTGTGTAAAATCAGCCATTGATAATTACCATTGAGTCAACACAATCAATTTGGCGTCTCATACTTTTTATTCGGTTTTTATAATTTAGTGATTTGCTGTTTGCAATTTATTGTCGGGACAAGACAATCAAGATGTCGTTCTAAGGACCAACATTTTTTTGTCGACAGCTCGCCTTTAACTTGCTTAGAAAGACGAAACCCCAACCCACTATGTGTGACCACATATCAGCCGGCACTGTTTACATGTCAGGTATAATTTACACACACGAAAGCAAAGAAGCAACTGAACCTCATTTGATGCCAACGTGTACTAAATTTTTATTTCTGTTTTTGTTAGTCGTGTTACACAATTTGTTTTTACCTGGAAATTCCTCAATCCCTCCAGGCAAAACCTGAAATGGTACCTTGTTTGCAATGTCAGATTCAGTTGTAATTACTTTATTTTGCGATGTTCTTAATTCATGAGTGTTTCACTGGTGGGTGAAAGAAGCAAATAATGTTGCACAGTGATCAAATTCTATTGACCAAGTAGAGAGGGGATATATTTAATTATTCAATACGAAGTACATTTTCGTCCTTGCAGTCGAAAGAACAGTGGTAATTTAGATGATAATTTTGAATTATGTAATATGTAACGTGAAATTTGTGAATGTTAGTCTCTTCTGTGTATTATTTCCTTCCATTTACATTTTTTCTCACATTCAAAAACTCCCCTCTTTTAATACATTTGTCGTTTTCTCATTTCTATCCCTCCACATTTCTGTTTGTTCCCGCAGTGAACCCTCGTTGTTTTCCTGGGATAGCTGGCCCGTTGGGAGAGAATTACTTATTAATTATCAGATGCAGAGAAATTTTCTGAAATAATTTTACGTGTAATTGTGTCGTTGTTATGCCCCTGTTGTTTTCAAGCTAGTTGTGCCCACATCTTTATAATATTTCTTATTCTCTTTTACTTTTATAACTGATTTATCAAATTATGTGGATTTCATTTACAAACGGATCTTTTATTGGTTTTCGACTCCGTCGTTTAAAGTTTCTTTAAATGTTACAATTTCGCAAAAATTGTTCACACTTCTCTTCGTAACGGTGTTTCAACAGTGCAAGAGGCATTGAAAGGTGCCAAGAATGCATTACCATAGAGAGAGAGAGAGGACCATGCACAATCAAATATGGAGAGAGCACGAACTCGGGAAAAGCATTTAATAAAAAATGTACGAAGTTAAAATTGAAAATCATTTATTTTTTACGTACAAATGCAAATATTGAAATTTTCGGTTCGTTGTGTTAACGAATATGTGAATAAAATCAATTGTTATAAAGAAATTAATTTTAATTTCGACAGCATCGGATATAGAGAACCAAACATGTTAGTCCCCAGAAGTTCGCTATAACCAGAGTCGTCTGTGGCGGAGATGGTGTAAAGGTTAGCGTATCGAACTGTTATATCCAAGTTCGTGGGTTTTTCGAGAAACGTTCGTGGGAAATCCAATCGAAGCCGTTAATTTTTAAAGGCGAAAAAATCCTTCGTACGCCTTCCTTCGGAGGGGAAGTAAAGCCGGCTGTCCCACGTAAATGTAATAGTAAATTTACTGCATGTAAAAAAATCCTGACGCCTCTGAGCTAAATTCAAATCGTCTGTTTCGTCGCCCAAGAAATACTTCCTTTCTCCACTAGTGGGTAAACCCACGTAAACGTGCGTGGTCAGACGCAAGAGCGTGCTTGATGAAGGCCCGAGTCTCGACACGTGAAATAAGGCATCAATTCACAATTCAGTTCTGTAGTTAGCCACGGAAATCGGCCTCCGCCTGGCCACTACCTCTTTGCCGTTCCGGTGGAGGCCGCCGCTGGGCGCTCGCCGCCGCGCCCGAGCCTCCGTGGAGTTCTTCGTGGAGGGCAGCCGCGAGCGAGGGCGCGCGAGGGCGGTTGCGCGCGAGTTAGGCTTCAATTTGCTGCGGCCGCGCGCGGGGCCACGCCCTGCTCGTAAAGAAGGCGCGCGGCGAGGGCGCCCGGGCGAGCGCGCGCGGGCGAGCGGGAACGCGGGGGCGGAATGGAAAGAAGGGCGAAGAGGGAAGGGATTGTGATGGTGGGGGCTGGGTGGTGCTGGTGGTGGAGATATAGGCGGGTTAGTGGTGGTGGTAGTGGTGCTGGTATTGGTGCTTGTGGTCGAGATATAGGGTGGTGGAGATATAGGCGGGTTAGTGGTGGTGGTGGAGGTGGTTGTGGTAGTGGTGTTGGTATTGGTGGCTATTGGTATCATGTTGGCGGTAGTGGGGGTGTTGGTGGTGGAGATAGAGCCAGGTTTGCAAGTGGTGTTGGTTGAAATACAGGCTGGTTAGTGGTGGGGGTGATGGTGATGGAAATATACGCGTATTGGTGGTGGTGGTGGTGGTGGTGATCGAGATATAGTCAGGAAGCTCAATGACCGAAGGAGGTGTTGACGGGGGAGATGGGGACGGACTGTTGAAGGAGGCGAGATAATGGAGAAAGCAAAAATTTAATTTGTTATAAGGCAGAAACGTAGAGATGACAGGAGTCAGAAGTGGGAAAACAGAATAAGAAAGAAAACATCATAGAGGTGATAAGATTAGATATTGCCCGAGGCAGTGAAAGCGGAGGAAATTGAGCAGAAGGGAAGATTCCACTGGCACGGAAGCAGAAATGTCGAGGAGATAGAAAAGGAGGAGAGATGAAAGCTTGTGAAGAGATATGGAGGAAGCACAGAGACGCATGCGGTGGAACGATAGAGGAGGTAGATACTGAGATTGGGAAGATGGTGAACGGTGGATGGTAGGAAGATATCGTTTGAAGGGTATGCAATATTAAGAAATTCGTAATATGAGCGTTCAAAGTGATCCAAGTCATTCGATAGATCCACTGCAATTCGCATCTCAAAACGAAGCAAGGTAAACTGTTTTAGTTGGTGTTTGGCGAAGACAAGCAATCATTTTATGAATTTGAAGATCTTATTGAACATTGGTGATAATATTATAGAACGTTAATAAGAGGAAGCGATAATACATCTACGTACTAAATTTTCATTTTTTTAAAAATTCCGATTTATTTGGGTTCTGTTAAAAAAAGGCCTGAGTGTTTTAATAATTTTCTTAGTTAATTGTTTAATATATTTAAAAGATCTGAATTGAATATAAAATGTGAAACAATAAATATACACAGTAGGAAAAGTGAATAATAGGGGTAGGGCAATTATAAATAGTAGACGGAAGTGTTTGAGCTAGCAGAGGCGAGAAAGAAAGGGGTGCGCGGTTGGCGTGGGTGGTGGTAGAGGCGAAGCTGCCCTATCCTGGAAATAAGGGAAGACCAGGGGCAGCCTGCTGGGGAAGAGGGTGCCTTCAGACCGCAGGCCGTGCGTATAAAGCTGGCAACATATGGATGGCCGGCGCTAGTCGGACGCGTGAAAGGGCAGAGGGGAGGGGCAAGACGGAGAGAGACGATAGAACGAGGGTCTGATAGGATTGGTCACGCATGCAATACAACAGAAGAGCGCTCTCCGACCCACGCTGTCGCCGGCTTCGCTGCCAGAGCTGCGGGCGCCAGAAGCAATTGATTCGGTTCAATTTGATAGAATTATTCTTATTTTCGTGTTTCAACTGCTATGGTAATTTGTCCGGTAATTGTAGTACATGTTTAGCATGGGAGGTGACGACGATCTTCCCCCGCTTGATGGGGATTAGCGCCAACCTGCACGTCGTCTTGTGGGGTATTCCTCACCAAGGTATCTCCCAACGGTGGGGGCATCGCCCCAGCTGGGACAAGCTATAACCTCCCCACTCATCTCCGTCATGTGCAGTAGTGTAAGACATGGAAGTATGTGTATGTAAGTAAGGGGCGAGTATAGGACAAGGAAGAGGGAATGAAAGATAACACGCGGTCCGTGGCCGAAAACTACAGACTAGAGAGAGCACTTAGTCGGTAAAATTCTTCTTTAGACATTTGAATTCGACCTATCTGTCAAGGTAGTGTGGAACATCTTATCATCGTCGGGACTCAAACCCTAGAACCTCCCTCTCGGAATCACTTCTGTAATTATTTGCAAGGAAGCGGCCATTCGCTGCAATGCCGCACCATCATTTGAAGTCCACTCGCAGCGCGAGTCTAGAGGATCTTCCGAGTAAACCCGCCCTATGGGCCTGATGCGCCTGGGTGTGATTCTTGTTTTCTCCGTCAGACACACGCATATTAATTGTTTTATCATGTTTCAAACATCCATTCATTTTCAGTTTTTTCCAAAATCAATATTTTCTATTTAAATTTGTTGAGTTTTAGGTATGAATGGTCATATTTCACAATTTTGTAGTAAGAAAATTCTCAATATTGTGTTTATAAATTTCCTACTCTATTCTGTAGAGTGTTCTGTTATAATCTGAAATGAAACTATTAGCATGTGAGTGTATTATAGTTTTCTTGATATTCCGCAGCGCGGGATGCGGGGAGAGGAGGGCTCTGGCTACGTCACGACTTAAAAGGGAGTGCCAACTGAGGGGATGAACTTAACTCGCCAACGCGTGCCACAAGAAATACTATGATTGTTTTGAAAGTACGAGGTTGTTGGTGCCAGCATTGTAAATTGGTACGTGCCGTACCGAGTCGAACCTAAGTATCTCAACGGACCGTGCTATTCAGCGCTGGATAAGAATTAGGGCGTTAGTGTATCATGAAAACTTGCGTGATTAATAGTTGCCTATTACTACTATACTATCCTATTCTAGAATGCATCTGCCTTAACGACCCTTCTCTAAACACAGCACACCCAATTGTGTCCCACCTCATTATGCAACACTCTTCCAGTGCGAACTTCCCCAATAGCCCTCATCTCCCGCTCTCTTCCTCGTGCACACAAATTTCCACTACATTTTTTTTGCCCTTTGTGGACATTTTGAGCCCGGCTCGCTACACGCCGCTTGCCCGGCCAGGGAGGATGGGACCCCGTGCGGGCGACGACAGTCAGCTGTCAGCACGTCCCGCTGCTTTCGCCAGCGCTCTCGTGCGGCGCGGCCGTGAACGACGCGGCGTAAACAGACGACACGAGACGGTCGCCGGCTGAAAAGAGCGGTTTTCACGCAACGTCTCGCTGCCCCCAGCCGCAGGACTAAGCGGCGGGAGCCGTCTCTCTCGAGCGAAGCGTAGTTCCCCAGCCTTTCAACATGCGAATTGCGGGCCGTAGATGGCTAGAGATTGTAATTTTTTTTTCAAAATACCTATAAATGTATGTGTGCGTTACAGAAATTTAAGTCATAACTTATTTCGTAGATCACGAACAACATGTTATTATGCACATAATGAATTTAAGTATAACTTACCTTAAGAATGTTTACTTTATTGCTAATACAATTCTCATAATACTGTAGGTTTTATCATCATAACAAGAAAACATGAAGTGTATTTCTTAATGGACGCCGTGCGATTAAAAGGCAATCTAAACGAATAAGTTGTAGATCAAAATGGCGTATGAGTACTCCTGTTATGCGCTACTATGCTGTACACTGTGGGAATATCATATTCTATACTCTGTTCACAATACTTTCAGGTATATAATAGAATCCGACTCCTCCAAAAATATTTTTGAACTAGCCACTATTTTTGAAACATTTTCTGTTTTTAAACTACATTATTTCAACAACACTATTTTTAACCATCTCCAGAGATAGTTTTGAAATATCCACTTTTTACCTCGAATTACTCACACTTAATTGCTCAAGGCAAATCTTAAAACAAAATTGAGTAATATAATAGATCCTAGATAGTCCAACTATGCCAAAGAACAACTACCTCCCAGACCCTTTTACACAAATTAGGCACATCTGAAAAGAAAACCCACATTTCATTCACACTCGCATTCATCTCCCGATGAAAATGTCGGAGGTTAGTGAAAACCCAAAGGGCTTCTGCGCTTCAAACGTACATAATATTTCGATCCGAATTTTTTTTTCTTTACCCGCGCTGCGAGTATAAATATTTTACCTATTCATTCGATTCCACTGGAGAAAAGAAGGTATGATAAAATGGCTCGTGACGTCTCGAAAAGATCTCCCGCAGATACGGCCTCCGGAAAGGGAAGAAATAAATATCTGCGATCCTTCTCGGAAAGAAAACAGTGGAGAAATATACTCACTTTGCAGTCACCTTTTCTCGTTTTCTTCTCCTTCTCTTTTTTGTCTCTCTTTTCTGCAGAACGCAGAGTTTCCCTACGATTGAAATTCGTTCCTTTTCGAACAAAAGATGTCGTGGCGTCTGTGTTACAGATCTCACTTTTTTCGGATTTTGTAATGTTTACTTGCTCCCTCGTGAACTTGGCTTGACGTTCTCGAAAAGGATCCCCCATAAATTACTTGTAAATATTTTTGAAGGATTCCTTTATTTTCTGTCCGTACGCCGTCAGCAAGAAAATTGAATATTTTATCCTACATAAAGGTTTGTGCCTCTTTTTCTCCCTTTCTCTTATTTTCTGATGTAGTTTTAAGCTTATTTACAAAGTTAAAACATCTGAAGTTTCGCCGAGAGGAGAAAAGATGGTGGACTTTCTTTTGTGCTCGGTCTCCCTCATGCAGATGACGTATTTACATAATACTAATGCAAATCGGGTGTTTTGGAACTTGTATTTGGATACGGATTTTGTAACTTTCTAGATTATAAGGTTATGGTCGGATTTACCTAACTTAATATCATAAATTTGGTGATCTAAAACAACCACCTGCTCAGCGGAAAATAAGATGTCACAAAGATTCCTCTTACATTTCTATAGAGGATGCCTACATTTTGTATGTGGAGCGTGATAGAGTGGTCGCCTTTTTATAAATTCATTTTTATGAATATGTTTTTAAATCCTAGGCCTTACTGTATTGGTGATAAATATTGGTGCTACTGGTGGTTAACTTAGAAATTTACAAAACATTTAACACTTGAAATAGCTTCTTCCTTAGAAAGTGAACTGCGTGTTCTTGTAGTAAAATTAAATAACATATATTTTCCATATTAGCCTCGCCCTGCAAGTATTTCTCTCCCTCATCAGTTTGAAACCCCTTGCTTTTTTAATTTCTCATTTTAGGGTTCATAGTTCTATACATCGACGCATATGTACAGAAGAGCATTAAAACGTATAGGTGGACAAATATTTAATATAAAAATATATGCAAATCAATTATAAACACGCTATTCTCTTGGCAAAGTAATAAAATACTTTGTTTTTTTATTAATTGTCAGGTTCGTTTACATTCAGTTCATAAATATTCCTCTCGTCTGGAACACCATTAAATATGAATTTAATTTTAATCCTTTATTGTCTATTTTACAGTCATATTTATATTAGGGATTATTTTCCAGTCATGCTATTTCATCAAACGCATATGTGACAAACTCGATCATATTAATGACGAATTGAGCTCGAAATTGATGAATTCATATTTAAACATGTAATAACATCTTATCTCCTCCCATATCACATCTCGTAACTTCAAAGGTAATTTACTTTTCCAGCTTTTAAAAAATATTGCCTTGATTGATCGTTCTTTCATTGCTTCTGCATGACCCGTACACGCAGTACTTCATTTGTAACCTATGCGTCGACGGAGCCCATGAATATTCACGTGATCTAAAACACAGTCCCCCGGATACCAATCACGATTCTATCAGCACACATGATCAAACACACAACCATGCCCGCGCGTGCACACCCATATGCACACGTGTGCACGTGTGTTCGCACGCACAGACTCACACGGACGCACGTCAACGGCGTATTTTTACTACAAAACGAATTAAAGGACAAAGCCACAATGAATGCGATTTTTCAAATGATTAAATTACAGTCGTTGAGATGCAACTGGATGTCTGACTGTCAATGAGGATTTATGTGGCGTTGTAAATCGTATTGCATGCAACTCACCAGATTCTCGTGGCGGTTGGTCGAAATTGCTACTGGCTGACGCTGCTAACAATATTTTCTGTGCAATTGATATATGGTAGGAAATATATCTGCGTATATTCGACGATTCATTGATTTAAAAAAAATATTTTTCGCTTAGTTCAGGCTTCTGTTTACTGTCAACTTGTGAAAACCTAATTGATAATTTAACATGTTCCATAGCTGCGAGCAAAATTTAAGGGAAAATAATTAACTAACAGGTACGTGAATGGCTGTGGTGGAATCCATTCATCCCAATAATGGCAATAATGGTTGGTGGGTTCGATATAAGGCTAAGGAAGATATTTACATTTGGATATTCGAGAGTTACTGCCGCGGACAAACGGCCCCATCTTATGATTACTCCCATGCTTATGGGCTGGTCCCTGTCATCCATGACAAACAAAGATTCCAGTTCTGTAAGTTTTGCGGAGAAAGACAAGGACGGAGACTGGGGCATAAAAAGACAGACACGAGGAGAGAGAGAGAGAGAGAGAGAGAGAGAGAGAGAGAGAGAGAGAGAGAGAGAGAGAGCTTGTGACGTATAAGTCGATGGGATCACACACGTGATCCATACCGTAATCTAAATTATCATTCATTATTTATGACATAAATATGTTGTTTTTATTTCACGTATTTTTTTCATCCAAAATATTGAAGTCTGCAAATCAAAAATAAAACCTTCGTTTGGGATTTTATCCGTCATTTGTGTAGATGACTTGCTGAAATCGGAAATAAAAACTTCAAAATAATCAATTAATGTTCCACTTCTACTTATATTATAGAGTATCTTAAATTGTAATACGAGACAAGTCGTTGAATTCATTCTTACTAATTGACATTTCTGACCTCTTGGGTGAGTATGTCATTGCCAAAGAAGTTATGTTAGTAGTAGGATAAGACAATTTAAGTATTTAAGTATAGTCGTATGTACAATATGAAATCAAGTATAGTGAAAATATAACTGTTGGGGGCCTGTGAACTGTATAGAATGGTATTACCACAAATAGAACTACCAAGAAGTACTTATCAAGGCAAACAGCCAAAACTCTGATCTCCATAATGGCATATGTTATGTTTCTCCAGGATAGAATATAATATACCTGGGTCTCGGAAGAGAACGTGTAGCATGGTCAGATATGGCCGATACGCAAATAATAATAATAATAATAATAATAATAATAATAATAATAACAATAATAATAATAAAAATAATAATAATAAAAATAATAAAAATAATACATAATAATAATAACAATAATAATAATAACAATAATAATAATAAATTTCATCACCTTGTTAAAGTTGGAAGTTTAACCATTTTGATAAGACCAAATCGTGAAATTATAGTATATCCGTCAAGGGCACTTATCCTTCTAAAGACATACGAAAACGTTGATATTTCGTTAGCTCAAGTGGTTTGAGTAACTGAGTGTATACGGGGCGATCAGAGCTCGATTTCCGACTTGGGGAGTAAATTCTTTTGTACTGTCAAACATAATTTACAATATTAAGAATATCATGTTCTTCTTAGTGCTTTTTTCACCCGACATCCGGATACCTTTACGACGCATATTAGACCACACACTAGACATCAACACATTTTGCGGGCTTCTCTCATCTGTGGTCAGCAGAACATGAGGCTCTCGGCGACAACACATGCATGGGGAGATGGGATCAAGAACCGTGTCCAAGGCGGGGCTCGAACCCGCGACCCTGCGTTGAGTCGGTTGTCGCTCGTAACCACTTCGGGCATCCACGCCGGCAAGAATATAATTTAATAATATATAATATAATAATCTACTTCTGTTTTGACCACGCACAACTGAAAACGATGGCCTACACGTATTAAACAATATGTAAATAAATAACTATACCTTAATCGCTCGGGTCATACTCACCGAAACATCCAGAGGGACCCCATCATCCCTGCTGAATAGCGTAATTTGCCCTCTGCTTTCATTACCCGATGAAATGCATTAATCTCAATATAATAAAAAAACTTTTTTTACGCCTCTTCTCGTTTCAAATACACACCAAGGTGTCACGGGATTTTTCTCGTTAGAGCAAAAACCCTAATTAATCTCCAGTATGAAGTTGTCAACCATAATTAATGAAACTCGGCGTTGCAGAAACATTCATTTTATGCGCGTGCACAAAAAGCGTGTAGCCGCGCTTAATTGCTCGGCTATTTTCGCTGCGCCCATCCTCCCTCCGGCCGCTCGGCTAGTGGTGCGCAGCGGTCACCGGGCGGGGGGAAGGGGGGCGGTGGTGTTGATGGTGATGGCGACGGTGGTGTGGCCGGGTGACAAATATGTGGGTGACCGATCGCGCCCGTTTCGTCGCCAGCGTCCCCTCTCGCCCGTGTGCGTGGCCCGGGGACGCCTCCCGTGGCTGTCCTGCTAAATGATCGCGCTCTGTGTTCACATACACTCGTGGATGGGTAGCCACAATTCTCTATGATGTCTGCGTTTATTAGTATTCCCTTTTTTGTTTGTTTGTTTGCTTGCATGAGGATGTGGCTCTGTGAGGTTGTTTGCTGCGAGTTCAACTTTAGGATGTGTCTGAAGTTGACCGATAAATGTCGGGTGGTGGCTTTTCAGTACAAATTTAGCAGGAATTCGTCTGTGAGCGTATGTCCGAAAAGGCACTTAGCAAAGGTATTATCAGTTGGCATCAACTGATTTCACCACTGAGACCTGGATAACCTAGGGTTCGAGTCCCGACGGTAGCAGGATTTTCGACACTAGCTAAATAGCTAGGTGGAATTCAGCTGCTCTGATCGGTTGTTTTCCATTGTTTCTTCGATCAACACCAGGCGAATGCAAGAGCAGTACTCTAACAAACGGGTCACGGACCGCGCGCGATCTTTCTTTCCTCTTCCTTATCCTATCCTCACACCTTATTTACACATATTTACACTTACATGCACTTAGCTGTCACACAGTCGGGAGCTTAGAGCTTGTACCGACTACGATGGTAACTCGCTGGTGGAGATACCTGATTGGGGAAAATCCGCACAAGTCGCTGTAGGTTGGTGCCGGATCTCCCTACCCTGAAGGGGAAAATGTCCGCCACCTCCGGCGATAAAACATGTACTAAACTTAGGAGTTAAGGCGCACGGATTCACTAATCAATCAATGAATCTTTGGAGTCACTTGACGAAATATGGACAACGCGGTTCAATTCAATAGAATCAAGGTTCAATTCAATTGAATCATGCCCTATTGTACGTGGGGAGACTCGGACCATCAGGTTCGCGTGACCATGCAAACTCTGATATGAGCCATTTAGCTGCGAAAAAGGGTATTACTCGACAGAACAGCAATTAAAAATTAATTTAGAGGCTCCTTGTAGGCTTGGTCTTTTATTTGCAGAAAATATACAGCATATGGCCGGCCTTACTTCCCCTCCAAAAGATGATTTACTTGCTTTTTTCATTAGTCTGGCCTATTCATTGCTACTGATCGCTCAAACAATAAGCAATTTGTTAGGGAAACAATGGACAAAACGGAGCTTAGAAAGAAATTTTCAGATATGCAGTAAACGTAAAATTCCAATGAATTAACAATGAGAGACTTAGGGTACGTGTTCGTGGTCGACACACTACGATAAATAAACTCTTAAGTAATAAGCATTTACTCAAAAAAGTGAACCCTTATGACAGTTTTGTATTCATAGACCCCGCTCATTCGAGAGTCGCACTCAGGCAATATTGATGTTTTCGGACGTGTCATTTACTTTTGTCATTATTTCTGAAATCACAGTGGATGTTATATTCTAGGAAATGGAGCTGCTTCTCCGCTGTTGAAGCAAATCATCCGGTACTGACTTCTTCGATTTTTTCCTCTAGCGACCTCCCCTATCAGGGCCTCGCCCCAGCTGGGACAAGCTAAAAGCAATAGACTACCACACATGTCTCTCGATCACGCGTTGTTCGTGGCCTGTTTTTTAAAATACTACTCGAGCATTCGCCTGGTATTAACCGGCAAACAACTGAAATGACCTATCAAATCAGTCAGCTGCTAGAATTCCCTTGAAAAGAGTGGCTGAATCTTATCCAGTTCTGTAACCTGGTCTCAAAACAAATTACCACTGTCGGAGGGAAAGCCTAGGACAACTCGGATAGGAGTCTCTAGATGGAAACATTTATTTAAAAATCATTATAAGGGCATTAACGGAGCTAGCACTTTCAACTTTCAGTGTGTAAGGGTGATGATGGCTAGAATTTTTTATCAATGCTATTTTTACGAATGCATCTCATATAAAATTATACATTGTTATTTATATATACACAAAGTTGTATATATATATATATATATATATATATATATATATATATATATATATTCAAAGTTTTGATATCATTTGATATCATAAAATTCATTAATCATAATAAAATTCAAACTTTCTTTGCTGAATGTAGTGTAGAGAGCTACAAAATCTGAATGACTGCGACAATCAGAGTTTAACGAACTATCTTTTAATCGGAAATTTCTTTCTTGCCCATTCACAGCAAAATGAAGTTTATAAACATCCCATAACTAGTTCTAATGACAGTCACATAACATATTGATAATTTATTTTGTAATGTTCAGTATTAGCAACTTCATTCCGCCAAAAATCAGAATTAGTTGTCCCCATACGGCCCTTAAAATGTATTTTATTTTTTGTGATGAATTCTGAAATACCTGTGCATCTGTGTTACTATGCCAGGCTGAATTGTTTTGATTTACTAAAGTTTTAAAATGTAAGATCTTTAATGTGTTATCACGCGCTAGAATAAACATCTCCAAAGGCGTTTACGACGAGACCAACAGCGCACAGCAGGCATGTAGCGAGAAAAGGTAACTAGCTTACTTCACTTCGTGGGCCCTGCGATCAGAGAAACTGGCGCGAGATTTAAAGGTACAGGTTGTACTAAATTATCCTGGGTGGCGGTACACCATTGTATTCCTGGTCCATGACAGCGTTGGGGAAAAGTCGATTGCAGTGTTGACCCCCAATTTTAGGAATATTATTTTTCATTTGAACTACTCCAGTGTAATATAAGGATGAGTAAGTAAGTAAGAATAATATAATAAATGTAATAGGTTTTAGCAGGGAACATAGCATACATAGAGACTTGTTAATTTATTTCATCTGAATGCTACTTAGAAGAAATAAAGTAATAATTTAATAAAACATACGACGAATGGAGAACAGGCAAAGAATTTGCAATTTAAAAATATTCCTACTCCTGGGCAAAATGATTATACAAAGCAGATTTTTTTAAAGAAAATAAACATGCAAAACAGTAATAAAGTACATAAGCATAATTCAAATATTGTTGTACAAAACATGAATGCTAATACCGAATGTTAATACAAAACTTTCGGTAAACATGTTTACTTAAGTAGCCGCCATTCGTCGTGATGTTTCACGCTTACCATCGCCGCTACAACTTCAGCGAATAGTACACCTCTCTCTGGCTTTGGAGGGGGAAATAAGAGCGAAGTGAGGGGAAGTGGCCCTTGCTCGTAGGAGCGCCGCGCTTCCCAGACGGGCAAATACCTCGCGCGGGCCGCACTTTGCAATGCCTGGCGTACAGCGATGGTAGTGGCGAGCAGAAGGTCACCGGATAAGACCTTTTCCTTCCTGACGCGCCTCACAAAGACTGCGTTCTTGTGCTTAGCATCACAGTCAAGGTATGTTCTCGAACACTCGGCCCCTCAGAGTGTTCTCTTATGCTCCACGTCTTCGATTGATAGATTAGTGACCGAACACGTCAGTTGCTAGGGTGGTTAGGCCTGTAAGAATAGTGAATGTTTTTATCATGGGGTGGAAGTGATCTTTCCGGCGCCGACCCACTCGTCAGGTTGAAGGGTTTCCCCCAGCCAGGCATCGCTCATCGTCATGTAAGTAAATGTGAGTAAGAGGAGAGGTTAGGACAAGGAAGTGGGAAGAAATATGACGCGCGGTCCGTGGCCCGTTTGATACCGTACTGCCCTGGCATTTGCTTGTTGTTGATCGAATAAACCAAGAAAAACTACCGATCAAAGCAGCCGACTATTAAAATTCATCTCCAGGCAGCAGCTGAAGTCGAACCCGCTATCTAGCATGTGTCGTAAATTCTGCCAGCTTCGGGACCCAAACCCTTCGGAAACCTCCCTGCCAGAAGTATGAAATGTAGGTGTAGGTATGAAAGGCCAGAAGTATGAAATGTAGGTACCCTGAGCCACTTAACCCACTTTTACGTCGTCGACCTCTTCCTGCTGTGTGAGTGTCCGCGTCTGTCTTTTCGTCCTGCTCGAGGCACTATTAAGAGTGCCATTGGAGATG
Source organism: Gryllus bimaculatus (assembly GCA_017312745.1). NCBI lineage: Eukaryota > Metazoa > Arthropoda > Insecta > Orthoptera > Gryllidae > Gryllus > Gryllus bimaculatus. Next base: position 875,819 of record BOPP01000201.1, read on the forward strand.
CAATTTAATTACCTTCAGCCACACACATAGACGTGTGGCAAGGAGGAGACAGAGGGCAGGGGAACGGCAGGCCCCCTGAGCACATTCAAACGTATCAGAGTGCTATATGCGATAAAATGTTTTATTTCTGTAATTATTTTGAATCAAAACTCAATTTTTCCTCTTTTTATCTGATGGGGAATCTTTACAAATGTATTTATATTACGTGTTCATGTAAGCAGCTCATGTCGTTAGCGCGCGCAAGTAACACAACATTTAACAAATATAATTATTAATCGCAATGCGTTGTTCATATTAAATTGAATTATAATTTTGTAAAAACCAGTCATTTAACGAATTTATTTTACGACACATGGGAAATAGGATCTGGACCACCTGTAAATAGTTCAACATCAAAACATGTGTATTTATTAGTTGCAATATTTATTGCAATAATTTAATTTCTCTTTGTAATATATTTTATTCATTTACTTGTAAAATGTGGTAAGTAAATTAAAAAATGTTCAATAGGAAAGGGGGCTCCGGAAAGATAGTTGCACTCCCTTTATTGTTTTAGCCTGCTGACGCCTATGGTGGATAACTTAAATTATTAACTTAATTTAAGTTAGCCACAATTAATTTATTTTATGAGCCTAGAATCTTATGGACGTTAAAGACATTGTTATTTAAAAAATCTAAAATAGGAAAGCAAACAATTAAAAACCATTTTATAATCTAATATCTCACTACAGTTTGCGATCTATGTCAAAAATATGTAACAAAAATAATAAACTGTTTACATAATCTAGATTGGCACTATTTTTAGTCCAATTATTCCAGAATATTAGGGAAGAGTTCTTGAAGAAACATGTTTTGGTTGGTTTCAAGGCACTGCTGAAAGGCTGTGAATTATTACACAGTATTCTCAACAAAACCTGAATAGTTACTTGATTTATCAGATTGATAATTAAACCTAAATTTGTAATAAACGTATAAATTAAACAAAGCATTGATACTACTTGTGAAAATTTTCTTTCATTAAGAATGAATAATCCAGGCACTTGAATCATGATCAACATTTCTTTTTAAGTCTAAAGAGCCAAAATAAAATTATTTTACATTTATTTACCAGGTGGGAACGACACGTTGGTCTAGTTAATAATTGTAGAAAGGATTCACTGTACAATTTCCCTCACGACTACTAGCGTCCCGAAATAGCTCTGATTCCTGAGAGTTTATTGAATAAGAATCCTGTTTTCTTCATTTTAATTCCTTACTGAATTTCTTTAGAACTGTGTCATTCGTAAATAATTATTCCGAAGTAATTAATAGGACAGTAACTACGGAGCTTAGACAAAGCACTGTGGTGAATATTAAAGCACACCATCTTCTGCAAGAGACTGAATTGTGGCTTAAGCAGGTTCGACCAGAATCCACGTTTGGCCCGGCCATTAATGCAACCCCATAATGGCTCATTAGGGATCGCTCCGAAGAACTTGCGTTGCCCTTGGAAATTTATAGGTCATGAAGGTCCTGTTAGCGAGGTAACTGGGTCGTTAGCGTGACTACCTCCATATGCGAAATCTCGGACCGCCGTGTATAAGCACACAGACCGGTAAGCCTCGCCAGCGGTTAATGCTTCTTCTTAATGGGAGAGGTTCTTTTATTTGATGAGGATATCATGGTATTTTATTATGAGAATTTTTATGGGATGGGACATAAACTTAATATTAATTCGGGAACTGATATTTATTTTGTGTTTGGCGAATGTGAGACCTGTCTTTATTGAGATATTTAATATAAAATGAATGTATATAATGACGTACTATGTATATGAATTGTCGGTTAGGTAATGAAAAGTATAATATTTAATCGAGGGTTCGTGGAATATTATTTATTCTCTCAATACATATATTGAAAATGTCATTTCTGAATATACAACTATGTGTGTTTTTTATGCTTGATTAATAATTTCATAAAATGCACTGAAAAATATTAATTTGAGAATAAATATACTAAACATCAATCCTGAATTCAGAATCTAGAAAATATCAAATGGGATGTAACTATCTCAATTTCTCAAGGGCAGTTATAACAACATAACAGGATAGTCGAACAAGGTTTTATCACAAACCGAATTCAACACAGAGTATTAGGTGGTTTAAAAATGTAATTACAAAATTTCCTTCGACTTGTTCATTCTAAAACTCAAAGTATATGTTATATTGAAATGAGACGCAATCGTGTATATTTTTACTAAGTAAACACTTTTTCGTTTATTCTCGCGACTATTTTCATTTGTTTTCTTTTGAAGTCTTGGAAAGGCCAGGTCAACTGATCGAAAAATTATTTCACGGGTAGACGTGAAATAGCACATTACCTTGACACGTATCCATGCATTACACTAATATATATTTCTTCAAAAAGCTAACTCATGAGTATCATGTACATGTGTCTACATGTATGCCTTACAGACTCGATGAAATAACCTTCTCGTCCGTAAACACAGACATTACCGATTGCAGGCTCTGTCGTTCTCACGCATTAAGTCTCATAAGCGGATGTGGTTCAAATCTTACAGTATTTGTTCACCCAAAATGCAGACTGCCACTTCTTCAGGAAGGTAATATATATTCTCACATTAAACAATTATTCACACATGTCTTTAAATATTTCATCAGTATTGTGATCAAGTGACCGGAAGTTCAAATTAAGTGTCATTCCAAGGTGAATAACTTATTAAGATAGATATCTTTCTTCCTGCTGCGCTGGTTTCATTGGTTTATTATTTTGTTTCACAGCGCACCAACTGCTTTGATCATTAGGTACGTTAGTGTAGTGCAAGTTATATTCCTCTAAATGGTAATGTTCCTTCGCTACTAGAATGCGAAACCCACGCTTGACATAGAGGTCGGCTTGCAGAGGTTTTCCCCTACTAGTTATCTTCCACATCAGAGAACCACCCCTGCCGGGACAAGCTGTCAGGTTCCGACTGGTCTTTGAACATGGGTGGTAGTGTATTGAATGTTAGTGAAAATGAGTGAATGAGTGAGCTGAGGACAATGATTACGAAGGTAAGATCGCGCACTGTCTATGGTCCGTTAATTAGCATACTCCTCCGGCATTCCCCTGCTGTTGGAGAAACCGCATAATACTACTTATCAGAGCAGCCGCTAGCTTGAATTCTCCTCCAGCCAGCGCAGCGGCTGAAATCGACGTAGCTATCTAGATGGCGCCAAACATCCGGCAAACTCAAACTCCTACGACAGCTCAAACGCCGCAAAGACGACAACAGTTGTTACACCGCGCCTTCTCAACCGACAGATTGAAATAAAGCATCACCTTCTTTCCCGCCGGTGCGGTGGTCATCCACAGCCTCTTGCAACCCGTGGGGGGGGGGGGGGAGGCGCGTGTGGACGCCAACGCGTTGGCTCACTTCGCCCGCGCGTAGACCCGTGCTGCTGGCACGCGGCCAACCTGGCTGCTCCCTGGACGCCAGGGCGTGGAATCTGTAATCGGCGAACACGAGTCGCCGGGGAGGTGCCAACACGCGGTAGCGACAGCTCGCAACAGGTCAACCTCGAGAGAGGGGAGGGGGCGGGGACAAGGCGGGAACAGGGGTTCGCCAGGCGCGGCCCGTGCACGCTTAACACAGGGGGAGGGGCCGCGAGGAGCACACTGGTTCAGAGAAAGAAAATTTAATAATAATCTTGTTTTTAGTTTCTCACTTTGCTATGTTTACGTAATAAATGGAAAGTAATGTGTTGCTGTTATCAAAAAGCATCAATGAAATCGACGAAACTCGTGTTGTTAGGCCCTGACGAGAGTGGATAAGTACTCGTCCTGTGTGTAGTAAATTACTTCCTCGAACACATTGCATAGTCAGAATCCACGTCGTGTGTTCTTAACAGCGAAAAATCGATTGACGGCAAAACCTGTATTTTCTACTGAAATCATCGCTAATGTTCAAACTGTTCAGAAGATTGTGTTAAAATGTTTCCTGTGTGTTAGAAACGGATATTTCGATTTTGGGAGTTTTTTTACATGAAGACTGAAAGCATTGTCAAAATTTTCTCAAACAAAGGACTGTAATTTCTTTGAATAAATTGTACCCCTAATTAGAAGGTACAAATTTCTCCAATTTGTTCCACTGCTGTGCTGTACTTAATAAATAATAACCTTTTTTACTATTTTCCCGCCTGTAAATCACATTGATTTTAAATACACTTTGAAAATGTGTTTGATTGTTTATTATACAATCGTGTACAGTCTTGTAGCCCAGTAATATTTTGACTTAGGAATGTAGTTACAAATTATCATATTTTTAAAGCTTTAAAATAATTTGTTTAAGTATATCATACGCTAAGGAAAGATGATAGATTTTGGCAGTTTATAAGGAACCATCGACACAAACCCCTGCTAGTGTGCTACAGAGGGATTCAGAACACAGAGTCCTTCATCAAACACATTTCAGCAGAAAAAATAGAAGTTTGCAGATTATGATATACAAAAGAAAGTATTGCAACACAGATTATAACCACATATTATAATCTCCATACTATCACGACACACAAACAGAAAAAGGATGAACATCAACGACCAGGTTGCCATCATTAATTCTCTTGGTCTCTTCGAGCCGACAGATATTAGATTAATGCAAAAATAAGTCGGTCACAACCCTTCAACAACAACACCAACGTAGTATGAGCATTCCCTACCCCTAGTGAGGAGGCGGCTGGCTAGGCACCAATTCAATAGGAATTAATTGTTTTTGGTCATCACCCTCTCGTCCCGACGCTTTTACCTCCTAGATCATGGGGGGAGGGGGAGGGGGAAGGCAGCGCCGCGAAGGCCTAAGGTCACGGAGGGGAACGCACTTCATCCCGGCGAGGGGAAGGCGCGGACGCGGACAGAGGGGAGCGACAAATCAGAGACGGCGCGATGCTCGCCAGAAGGGATTGACCTGGCCGGAAGAATGTGCGCAGGACCTTGGTGTGTCTGGTAAATGTATTGGGTAATACTCGCCGAAAACCGAATGCTTTATAACTGAAGCAATATTTCTCATAGGAAATACAGGCGTGTTCAAATTGTTAGACTAAAGACATTTTTCGTAAAAGAATTGCATTTATTACACGTTTGCATTTATGTACATTTACGGGCATATATTTAACCCTGACGGTTAGTGTGTGTGTGTGCCTTTGTTATTAAACAACAACTTTATTATCTTTGGCATGTTTACCAACTTTTCACCTGAGTTTTAATTTCACCATCGCGGTGCTAAATATTCTCTAGTTTGTCCGCGGCTTCCTCTATATTTCCTTATTATTCTCTTAACTTTTCTAGGGGGCTCACATCGGAGCTATTCCGTGGCCATGGTAATACTTAAATTGCTTTTCTTCCAAATTATTGAAAACACTTTCGTCTTTGTGGCACTGTGCTTCATCATCCATAAAAATGCCATCTTCGTTAGGGAACTACTCTAATTTGGGGGAAAAGTTGCTTTTCAATGACATTTTTGAGTTGGTATTGCCTCATTGTCCCTTCAACAATGTGCAATTTGCTAGGACTTTTTAGAGACATCACACATCGCAGCTTTTCTCTCCAGTTATATCAGGGAACTTAGGAAAGACATATTTTAGTCTAATCATTTGAACACGTCTGTAATGAAAATCTAATTCAACTATTTCCGACATTCACAAATATTAGTAAAAATTACATTTTATATCACGATTTATATCGGATCAGGAATCATGATTAATATAGTGTTTCCTGCAGTCTTTATCAATGTGCTGGTGCTCTAAAAATGCTTCGCCCCATAGAATGTATTTAGCAGTTGCGAACGATTACAAGAGCTGCTCCAGAATTGCACATATGTCTCCGGAGACAGTAAGTTCACGGGGATGCAACATCAAATGTTCTAATTCACGGAGCCATAACATCAGCCAGGTCGATTGGGGAATGACAATTTTGGTAAAATTCCAGCCTACAGTTTAGACGCTAGCGTTGTTCGTAGACGGCAAACCTTTGGCCGTTATTCGATATTTCGGTATAAAATACTCACAAAACCTAGTTCCTAACTACACAACGCGCGTTAGAGAACGTAATTTACTACAAATAGGAACATGAATTATCCTCTTTTTCGGTATAAGGCATCTGTAATACGATTTTTTCTGACAAGAATTGTCATTTTGCGTTGCAGCATTTCATAACTTTTTCCTTACTAAGTGTATAGTATGCGAGAAACTAAAAATAGAATGTATTATTGCGAAACATTTTGTATGGAAACGCGGTGTGATGTACGCTAAACGAAAAACAGTACGATCTGAGACACAAATGCAGCGAGTGATTCGTATTGTCGTTCGATTTCGAAAAGTGGGTGTCCAAAGTAATACGAGCAGATGACAGAGTTTGGCTCGGACCATTTTCAACCAAACGAAAAGTGAGAGAAAATTCCCCAAAAAGTCAGCTCTTTAAAAAGGGTGATGTACATTTTTTTTAAATCGGTAGTTTTTGCTTGAAATGGATGCAATAAAACAATTTCTCAGAAACCGCTCCAATTTTTTCTTCCAATTATTTCTGTGTAAAAAGCGAACTCTTCAATAAATGGCTAGGTCCCATTATCGTTGAACATTGTCTATATTATCAAAAATTGAAAATTTAGACACAATGAGAGAATATTTGTTCATCCCCATGTTTTGTAGCATCACTTGGCGTTTATATTGCTAGTTCAGCTTTGCAATATTTATATCATTAAGTTCATCCACAACAATAGTCTGTTTCTTATTACAGATTTCTTACTTCTTATTACTTACTTTTCTTTTCTTTATTTATTCATTTCTTACTTCTATATTGCTTTTCTTTCAAAAATTCAGCGAGTAAGAGGGAAACAGAACTGCTAGTTCGTGGGAGAGATAATAAAACAAGTATAGTCTTGTTTACAGTCAATGGTAAAGGATGGAAGCACGTAAGAAATGGACAAGAGCTAGGGACGAAGAACAACTGAAAACGAGGGAAAGAATATAAATAAAACTGCCTATCATGGAGCAGTGGCGAAAATTGTAACACTGATTTAAAATTCCAAAAAATGGCGTTATGTGCACTATACACAAGACTTGTATTATCTCAGATCTTATAAGTTACCAATATTGTTTACATGTCTTTTTTAAATGTAAAAAAGAGACTTTGGGGTTATTTTGAAAGGATAAAATATATTTAATTTTTCCTACATATTTTGAAATTTAACTACGAAAATGGAATTTTTAAATTGACGAAAAAATATATTTTGTACTTCAATTAAGAAATTTGAAATCTGGAATAAGAATGGGATCAGGAGTTGCAAATGAATTATTGAAATTTAACATACAATTCTTGAACGTGGTGGAAAAGGGTATGTTGCGTTTGTGAAACACTTAGTAAGTCTTTTCTTTAAATAAGTGCGTAAGTGAGAAAGCACTTGCCTTTTTATTTTTTGTCTGCTGTTGACGGTCTCTATTTCGCTGCATGTACTTCCTGCACCGTTGAACCAAATTAAGTGACAATTTAGCTGGTTAATTTGTGTGCAATTTTGCGAGAGATCTCGCTATATGAGGTAGTTGAATCAGAAGGAATGTGGCATTAGATGGTTGGCTAGTGCCGTCTGAGGCGGAATGGAGGCTCGTTCTCAAGAAAGGAAGGCGAAACACACGGCTTCTGTTCACGCCATTGAGCTTCGCCGCTGGCACTCTCACACTACTACGCATTCCGGTAGAGCTCCCGGGATCTTAGAGTGCGTCCCGGCTGGAATGACGTCCCACAGGGGGAGATATCTGGAGAAGGAAAACACCTCAAGCGGACTTTTAGATCCCCGCAGTGATCTTAGGGCCCAGCGGCTGAGGAATATCCATATATTATACACTATACTTACTAGAACAATAAACTCACACCCGGCGCACTTCTTAAGTCACCCGAAAATTGTGATGCTGCGACGAAGTAGTGATGATGTATTTCCTAACTACTAGTGTATTTTCTTCAATGTATATGTATTTATTTCAAACTTTTGTTCCTATATATGGCAATATATTAGCGTAATCACTCACTAGTTTTGATTTTAAAAGAAATTCAATAAAATATAATTCAATTTTTGCATTATTGCCAATTACTTTCACATAACATATTTTTTCTGTGTCTTGGTATTGGATCACATGGTCAATTCAGATTTTAACTGTAGAGACTACATAAAAATTGTGGATGTCTCACCTATTTTTAAATCAAACATCATAGGGTTACGCTACTCTAGGAAACTCTTGTTTTACCAATTGTTTTACCAAAATGGGGTGGTGAAAATTTATCAGTATATTCAAAAATAGAAATACCAGTCGAGACCAATACCAATACCAATCTTGCAACGAATCCACTTCCTACTAGAGATCCGTGAATTTACTCACAACATTTTAGGATTTACATTTGAATTCATAGTATTTCTCAAAAGAAAGTGGATCTCTTTGACACTTGAAAAAAGTCCTTATCCATAATACTGGGAATATTCAAAACTTGTGTTCGTGAAATTTCATGAACGCTTCTTAATGAAATGTCTTCATTCTTTGTGAATATTCGGAATAACAAATAGACCGTTGAAGGGAGAAAATTAGAATTGGCGGCAAAATATTGTGGAACACTGTTTCCTCGCATTCCCTCTAAAACAACATTACTGGTAAATGAAATTTCGGTGGCGATCTCGGAACTCTGAAAATGAGATGGGAGGAAATAAATCCGTCACGTTAAGATGATATTGAATAGTGGAAGAGTTAAGTCAGAAAGGGTGCGCCAAAGTCCGGATTAGCCAATATCAGGATAATGGTTTTCGTGGCGATCCCGGAATGAAAAGACGTTTGAAAGACTGGGGTAAGAACGAAAGGCGTCGACGGAGTGCAAGGGAAAAAGACATTTTATGCGACGCGAGAGAACGCTCCGTCTATGGGCGCTAAGAAAACTTCCGGAGACGAAGATAAAACGTTGGATCTGGTTCATTTTAATAGTTTTCTTATCGGAGAAATGACAGTGATTTTGGCAAGAGTTGTGACAAAGAAATTCCAGAAAATATCCGCAAATAAATTGGAAAAAGATAAATGGAGATGATCTTGCACAAGCGGGAATAGATATGAAAAGAAAATTACACGGCCAATGTGTTATGGTATTTTCACGATTCTCTCACGAAACCATAAAAGATTCAAGGAGGTCAGTAGACGAGACTCTTAGTGACTCGTAGTGTTAATAACTGGTGAGAAGAACCGTTATATGGGACAGAGAGGCTGAATATGACAAAATCAGCTAATTGGACAACAATTGACTCAGTCTGGGAGAGTCTGGAGGAGAAGGTAATTAACAAAGAAGGGTGAAGATAATGCATTTGATTAAGTGGAATTCGAAAACATGTTTTAAAAAATGGGTGGTAATGATAAGTATAATGATGATGATGATAATGATGATGATGTAGATGATGTAGTTGCATTCGCATTTAGGCGAATTGACAGACAATGCGTACTTCGTTCTCGAGGATACCCGAAGGAAATAAATGAAAAGAGTGAGCGGAAAGATGCAAGAGGACTGCGATTTGAACTAATGAGGTTCTGATGAGGCAGCGTGTACAAAACAGATGTGCTCGGAAAAGGTTTCGTCGAAACGTTTGAGACAAGAATGTGGAAATAGGAGTAAAAAGTACGAGAAAACGACTGTTGGATGAAACGAGATAGATAGGTAGAGAAGGCAAGATAAAAATGTGCAGTTAATTGCAGTAGATAACGAATGTTTAACTAAATCGGATATCTGAATTTTTTTGACAAAATGAGGAAACTTTAACTTACTATAAGAAAATGATCTTGTATGTTTTACAAACGGAAAGTTACACACGCATGTTTGTTAACATACTCGAAGACCGCGTGATTCACTGTTTATTTCCAATGTGTCACTTGTTCGGAGATGTGAGGTTTTTCAGCAACCGAAAATCAGTGATGGCGATGTGACTTTTTCAAAATGACTAATCCAGATAAGATGTGAAAGAATTTTCGAAACATTTAGAACGTTATTGGAAAGGTAAGGTTAAAAACATTGAGAGAGTTTCAGACAAGCGAGAAAAAGTGGGGCGGCAGATTGAATTGAGTGGGAAGAGTGAGACCTAGGAAGAGGATTCTAGTTTTAGCGAACATACTGAGCGCTGGGTAAGAGGATAGAGGAACGAGTACGATTGACCGAATTGGAAGACTGGAAATTGTGAGAACAGGTAAGAAAGTAGGCGTGAGAGATAAGAGGTATATCAAGTGGGGGCTGAAAGAATACATGTTAAGTAAGCAAGAGAGTTGTGGGCGAGAGAGTAAAAGTAAAGAGGGAGTGGGTAAAATTAAGGGTAGTTAGTAGAACATATGAATGTTGAAGTGCCTAAGTGAGTAAGAATCCTCGGGCGGGAAAGGAAATTTTGTAGAGTGCAGTGAATGAAAAAGAGAGTTGGTGAGTAGGTGAGTGATTTGAGGGGCGGGATACCAGTTCTCGGAGAAGTGAGTAGCAGCAATGGAAGCAGGTGGGTACGTGGGCGCTCGTTCAGCCCGTGCAATTGGGGAGGCCAGCTGGCAAGCAGGTGAGCAAGCTAGAGGTCACGCAACCAGCTCGGGTTCGTCGCCCGCAAAGGCACGGGTCGCGAACTGTGTGTGCTCGTGCTTGAAGCTTGTGGCAGAGCTCGGAGTGTGGAGTGTAGAGGTGTGGAGCCACATCACACGAGGCGCTGACGAACTTAGTAGAGCCGGCGCTTCACCGCCACCCTCCATTGCCGTCGCTGCCGCCGCCACCGTCGCCACCGCCCTCGCCACCGCCGCCACCGCCGTCGGCGCCTTAAAGAGACACTGCTCAGAACGCCGGGGCTGCTCAAACGCTCCACTTCAGACTCATAGAGCATTCTCAATTGGCGAAGTGATACGTGGCGTGAGAATAAATGAAAGTGGCAAGTTGTTATAATGGTGTTTTATGAGCGCGCGTGTATTCATTCGTTCTTACACACGCATATATGCTTACACCAACATTCTACATTCCCAACAGAGATGCAAGCACACATAAATTCGAACATATATCGATTCAAGTTCACACAGATACAAGCAAAATTAAATGTATGTAACGTGCAAGGTGTTATAAATGCAACATTATATTAATACAATAATATTTATAAATCAATATTAACAAAATATAATAATAATACAATATAATATTAATTGAACATAATAAAAAATAACACAATACATGCGGTTCATTTTATTGTATTGGTTTCCTGACCCTAATAAACAAACTGTAAATTTTATAACAACTTAATTATTTCTATATTAAATACAGATTTATTTTATTAAGTTCAAGAAACCATTACAATTAAATAAACATAACAGACGTTAATATATATTCATTATAATATGTGACCACATGGATTCATGAACACGAGCATGTGGTTACATGAACTCATGTATACACATTGACATGCATACAGACATGCACATGCAATACAGAATTAGAAGAACATGTAAATATGTGTTGTAATACTGTCTATTGTTGGAATCCTGATATCTAAAGATATAAATAACAAGTTTTGTTTCTGTGTAGGACTTAAATCATCACCCCCACAAAGATCGAAATCTGAATAATGAGGATTAGTAATTCAGAAGTTTTTTTCGAAATTTCCTCGAATCTACCAAACTCCTCTACCTCTTCTTTTATTTTGTCGCTCATTACGGATCATGATCATTCCGTTCGGCCCGTATGCGTCTCCCAGTTACGCCAGGCAAGGCAGCCTAAACTCATTCCAGATTATATTAAAATGAATTCGTAAAACACACACATTTTGAGATATAATCTTTAATGCGTAACCTCCATTATTTGTTTCTAGGCCACTCAAAAGAATTCGTGCAAATTATTATACTAAATTCTTCTAACGTTTTTGAGAAACAAACGCCGCCCAACACACACACACACACACACACACACACACACACACACACACACACACACACACACACTGTGTGTGTACGTGTGCGGGTGGGTTGTTGTATGTTAGCTCACTTTATCAATGATTGTTTTAGTTGAAATTGTTTTCATTTAACTGTATAGCACGTCTATATTCCATCTTGACTTCTTTTCTGATTGAAGTTACAATCGACATAATCGTATTATATATTCAAATATGTTGAATTGAAAAAATGTTAAAACATTCTTATATTTAACAATGTTAAGCTTCATGTGTTCATTTCTGTTTTTCCCCAACGCCCTAGCCACATCACCAACTCGGAAACAGTATCAGAACCGTCTCGAAAACTTGGCAATCACGTGTAGCAACAACACTTGCAAACGGGAAAACGATTGTGATACATTGCATTAATCATCGCGAGGGCTGCGAAATCTCGCGATATATATTTTATCAGAGCCGTCGAGATCCTCTCCCTCTCGACAGTCGAAACGACGCGAATGGGTGCGTGCGCGACGCCGGTGATGCATTTCCCCGCCATATTTATTTGCCCCCAAACCACGACCAATCAATTACCAATACGTCTGGCGCGCAGAGAACAATCGGTTATCTAAAGTGCTCCTTCGTTACGGGGCGGCGGCGGCGGGCAGGGGGACGGGAGTGTAGGCTTAAAAAGGTCCGTCATTCCCGTCGCTGGGTCTGACGTCAGAAGCCGGGCGCTCCCTTCAATCTTAATGCTTTTCTACTCCAGATAAATGCTATCAGCCAGCCCGCGTCCCAAAGGCCCATATCGATGTTTGGAGTGCCTGAGATGAGTAATCGCCGCCACGACTGTTCAATTCCATTTGCTACGCTTTCTCTCCGCTTTTCCGCCCTGCCTCCCCCACTCCCTCCCTCTCACCTCCTACCCGTTTCCGCCCTCTCTTTCGTTTTTTAGCAATCGTCCCCTCTCCCCGCACACTCTCTCCCCCTCCTCCGTTCAGCCAGCGCTCTCGCGGAGTGTCGTCGTCTTAAAAATCTCAGCAGCAGCAGCAGCGGCGGCGGCTAAAATAATTTATTTTTCTCGCCCGCTGGAGTACAATATCAAAACAATTTATTTCTCCCCCATTGCCCGCCTCGGGCGGAGGCGGTGGCGCCGCTAGCGGCGGCGGCTGCAACTCAATTTTCCGGCTGAGAGTCGCCGCCTCTGCGACTAATATTCTTGGACCCCGCACCGACTGCCTGTGAAGGATACGTCAGCCCAGCGACACCGTACCGGGGGCCGGATAGCCAATTTGCAGACTTCGTTAGAGAAGTAGACTTCTGAAGGGGCTTGGCGAATTGGGCTTGACGAATTGAGGAAAGAGCGTGCATAGAAATGAAGGAGACTGCGCGTTTCTTTGGTATTTGCGAGCTCGCCTATAAATACCCAACGCATGCCCAAGTAAGAGCGTGTAGGCGGACGTTGTTTGTGATGAAGACATCTGAAGGGACTTGACGGATTGAGGAATTTAGGAAAGATCATGAATAGCATCAAAGAGCTTTGTATGTTCTGTGGCTATTACTAGAACGTGCTGGCGACTTGAAGTAGGAGAAAGGATGCAGACATTGAGAAATTTAAAGGGTTTGGCAAACTGACGAATCAAGAACAGAGAAAACAAAAGTGAGCCCCTGTTATTACTAGAACAAGTTTGTCTGTGAAAAGATAAAGGACATTTGAGTGAGAAAGTTGATTTCGTTGAATGGAGCCCAATGAGCTAGACAATTAGGTAAATCAAGAAAATAGCGTACACAGATACAAAGAGCTTTGCTTCGTTTCGTTGGTTCTTAATGAGTGATGTATAAAACTCCACGGCAAATTTAAGAGAGCATACATGCATATTTTATTCATTTATTTATCTTCAGAACAGTAAGTTGCGCCGTTTTGAGAAATATAAAAAGGTTAACATATTTTCTTAAACCCCAGAATCTTCGTACCTTCTCTTTTTCTACGCATAGAATAATTATAAGATACCGGCGAGCGTTGTATCTAACATTTGTAAATACAAAATTTTCGTACTCGGGTAAAATATTTTTGTGCGGTAAACGAGCTATAGTTTTGATTGAATAAAATTAGGAACTAAATGACTTAGCCCCAATTCCTCTCACATCTAGCATAGTGAGAGTTCAAGAAAATATACGCAGTTAGTGAAGCAACATACGCAGTAATGACTTATAGAAAGGGGATATCTCGACATTTACAACTTTGTGAATCGATGTTGAGTGTTTGACGTCATTTGACAGAATATTGTAAAATAATTTGTGTATTTTATGTACATTTTTGTAGTGAACTGTTGATACCGATAACTAATGAATACTCTTACGAAGGATGTTGGAATAATGGCTATTTGTATTTCATGAGAGTAAGTCCTACATTCACTATGAGTGTTTTTACTCAAACAAAACCTTGTAAATGAAGACGCAAGGCAGTGATTGTAGATGTGCTTGAGATGATGAACCGTGTATATTATTTCTGGTCATACTGTTCCTGACGATATTCCTTATATATTGTAATTTATTCGTTCGGTTTTTGCTAGGTAGCCGATAAAATGGTAAGGGTTAAATTAAGAAACAAACATATTAACTAAACAAAACATATCCATGTGTAGTGTTATTCATGTGCGCCAAGTTGATGTTCAAGCAATTGTATAAGCTTATATTACTCTCACAAGGCGACAAATTATCATTAGTTCAAAAATCAAATCCATTTAGTAGTTCAAAATTAATGAGAACATGAACTTTTGAAGTTTGTAGTGAAAAACATAGCCCTATTATTTCTAGGTGCATTTCGGTAATAGTTCTTTTCGTAACAAGGGCGCGAAACGGGTGATTCACGCACGAGTCGAATCACCTGTTGTCCGAGCATAGCTAGGACGACAGATGACTGCGGGAATCATCTCGCGCCCGTGTTGCGTTTACTATTTGTAACACGCCGAGAGCGAAACGCAATGCGTCAAGTAAAGGGATGTAAATATTCTATTAAATAACTATAAATATTCTGCTTGTACTAATGAAAATTATTACTAGTTCGTGTCGTTACACTATCCTTTGTCAATAAGAAGGAAAGACGTCAATACTAAAGACAATTGTAAATCGTTACAGAGGTATCGCACACACTTCCTGATGTTTCTCACTCAGTGAAAAAATTAGTTGCTTCGCACATGATAAACAAGCGAAAAACCGCGTTTCGCATACGGCGTGTTATAAAAGAAATAGTAATGCTGAAAGAGGAGAGAATTCATAGTCAAAAATGTACGAGTTCATTTCGTTGTTAAAACATGATCTAAAACTATAAATAGATAAAAACCAGGGGTTGTTTACAAAAAGCTCTTTTCTGAGAAAATTCTAATGTCTATAACAAGCACTGAGCTAGTTGAACGGCTACAATAAAGGTAGCCTGGAGACTACTCCACATTTTTGACCAACTGCTAAAGGAAACAAATAAATTGATTTCTTGCGGACTGCGCTTTATAATAAGTGTTATACTTTTATTTATAGTGCCGCCTCGAGGTCACGAGTTGGAAGGAGAGTGCCTTTAAATAATAGTAAAAAAATTAAAATAGTAAGGTAGCTCCCAATTGTTGACATTGTCCCCCCTCTTCATCCATATCGTGGCGCCATTTAGTTCAAATCGGAGTATAGTTACAAATTTTCTACGTTTCAAAGAAGATACGTTAGGTTAACGTGGCAAAACAATCTCCGATATGATACGGTCGATAGGATACGATGACTGGCTTCGCATTTCCAAACTTACGGCGAGTCTCCAGTCTTACAACTTACGGCGAGTCTCCAGTCTTAC
>BOPP01000201.1:896119-908592 GCA_017312745.1 Gryllus bimaculatus
GAGGGGAGGGGGCAGGAGGAGGGGGCTCAAAGTGCTCCTTGCCGCGCAACCTCTCCGCCGAAAGCCTCGGCCTAATATGTGTGGAACACGCGGGCGCACAGGCGGATTATGTAATTAGCAGCTGCTGGCACCGCCGCGCCGCGCGGCTGCGACGAGAGACTCCGCGCCGCGCCGCCAGGGCGCGCTGGCGACGCGGCAGGGAAAAGCTAGACTCCCTAGGCAAGGAAAGCAGCGCGTTCTTTTCGACCGATATTATTCCGCTATTTTTAATACAGTTGTCAGAAGTACTGGACGGGAATATGTGCATTAGAAAGCACTAGTATACCCGGAAGTATTAACCAAAATCTCCATCATGTGGTCGGTTGTTGATTGATCGATTTATTTATTATTTCGTGTTTATACGCCCATTGTAGAGGTTTAGAATATTGGTAGAAAGATCTGGAGCGGTCCTTGACCCGTTTGGTAGGGCACTGCTCCGGTATTTGCCTGAGGTTGGTCGGACAAACCACGTAAAACCACCAATCAGAGCAGCTGACTAGTAGAATTCACCACTAGACAGTGGTTGGAATCGATGCTAGTGCTAATTGCCGTAGGATCTCCTAGTACGAACCACCGTAGAATCTCGAACCCTTGCAGATGCAGCGGACGTCACTAAGACATCGCATCTGACATGAGAGATCTAGATACTTTAACTTCAGTAGTTTGAAGTCAATTATAATGCTCCTTAAACGACTGAGAATTTCATTTCACGTACGTAAATATGTGTGGTGTATTGCACTTTAGTTCTCTTGCAAACAAATAGATTTCAACTTAAGCAAAACTTCATGGGTTATAATGGGCAAAATAATAAGAGACTTGGCACGTGTGAACCGGCCTCAAATTAGAAAAATGTGACTCTTGGAGTACCTGCGAGTACCTCTAGGAAAATCAATAGGGGAATGTGTAGCGATATTTTTTCTTGTTAATTCCCCTTATTACGGTGCTGTCTCACGTTTGCTCTGAGCAGCGATTAAATATGCTAGATATTTATATTCACTCCTTGAGCGTGAGTTAAAAGTAGGGAAATGGTTCGTTTTGTCGTGACGAAACGTACCGTTATTTTTTGAATCACGACGAGGAAGACATGCATGTAGTTCATACACAAAATTGTAGCGTACCAAACAAACTGTAACTCTCAGGAATACGTGATACGTACAGTTTCCCACTTATTTTTGAATTGTGCAACACTTGCTTGTTTGTTTCTGGATTCTCGTGAAACACGGTATGTTTGTAAGGCGTGTAGTAGATTGGAAATGCATACTGAGGACTTTTTAATCCTCGAAGGGACGATAGAAATAATTCTGATATTAAAAAATAGACCTACTTTCATTTTATTTTCGAAGCTATAAACTGCACATAAACTATACGAGACAAACTGTCACTGAAAAACATGAAGTTTTTCAGTCATGTAACAAGTAATGTAGTGCATATACCAGTCAGACGTTCAGAAACTCGCAGCACATGACGAGCTGTCTGCTACTTTTTGCCTCCACAGTCAAAATAGTCTAGTCAATAACAGTGTTTCTGCGAACTACGCTCTACCTGATACGTCGTTTGACCTGAGTTTTCGGAACTGTAACAACTGCGAGATTCGGCGTATCGAGACTTTCCACCTCGCTGTCTGTAGACGGCCTGAGCACGCATAGTTTCGGGTTTCGTCGAACTAGGAACCTCTAGATGTTTGCAGCTAACAACAAAACAACTAGTACGCATAACGTAGCTGGTTGAAGTGTTTATAAACTAGGGCAAACATCAACAGAAACTAGACATAAGCTGTGATAATGAAATTCAATCCTGCTTAATATCTACTGTACTGTAACATTGTAATATGTTTCGAGTTTTGATGAACTGTATAATTTAGATCCTGCTGCAAACTAGTGTTTGTATCAGCGGTATAGCTCTGAGAAAAGCCACAATATGTTGTTCAAAACATCAGCCATCACACAACACAGACGCGACTCATTCCAGATAGCGTAGGTAATCCGTAGTGTTTGTATGAAATCGCCTATGTCTTACTTTGCTGTATGTGTTAGGTTTAAATACAGAAATCGCATATACTTCACTGATTTGTACAGTTTTAGTAAAGTGTTGATTTTAAGTAGTAACCGAAAATGTAACCAAATAACGGGTCAGACCGAAACAAGGTTTTTCATTCCTTTCAAAATTAGAAATTTATTAAGCCATTTAAACCGTTGTTTTTATTTATTTACTCAGTCGATAAGATAGTGATTTTATTCCAGTCTATAACCTTTTGTTTTGCGAGTAAAAGAGTTATTTTACGTAAATTCTAACCCTCGCGTACCTCATACAACTTCAAACGCACACCAATAAATGTCAATTTAATCTATAGTTCTGTAACCAAATTTATTTGGGGCGTTCAAACATTTAAATTTTGCAAAACAAAAACATACACGGTACCAATGCCGATAATCTCGAAAGGGAAGCTCGCTAAAATTTAAATGATTGGGTATTTTAAAGTAATCAAGTTGGTCGCATGAAGCACTATTATTTTTCATTGGTAACTGTTGAAAATTAACAGTTTGAAAATGTAGTGTTTATCTTTTCTCTGTGTCTCTTTCTGAAACCCTTCAGTGTGGTATCACCAATCTCACAATCCATTGCTATTGTACATAGAGTATAATATGGGGATGATTTTCTGTTTTTAAGAGATTAAGAGACATGTTTCTTTTCAAAGAAAAAGATCCATCTTCTAATACAGCACTTATCTCGTTAAATGATATTACGCATTTAACATTACATTTTTTTAAGGGTTTGGCCACTTAGGTCTCGACCAATCCGTCTAATCGTGCAGCAAATAGTATAAATGGTATTTCTGAAAATATGTTAAGAACTTTGAGACTGTTGTCCCCGAATAGCTTCGGTTACAGGACATAAAAATTGAGTGTACTTTAGAACAAAATTGTAAATTGCTAGCGAGTATCACAACGAAGTATCTGGAAATTTTATGCGCGATTAGCTAGTATATAGTATAAGCTTTAGCACTCATATTACTAAGAGAAATGTTTAAATAAATTAGTTGTAGGTCTCAGAAAACGTAAATATATTTACTACATTGAACTAGAATACTCAATGATTTTTTCAAGTGCATGCGCACCTGTTAAGGGAAATGATTAGGAAGCATTTTGAAAATTCACTTTCGTTTTACATGAAATAATTTCTTCTTCGCTCTCTTTACACTTAGTGTCTGTTATTTTTGTCGATCATTCGGCCTAGTGATGCTTTCTCTTCCTTTTCTGCTATTCCCCTCAGTCTTTACAATTATTTCTTTTGACATGCGAAATACATGTTTGTTATTGTCTTCTGGGAACTTAAGTCCATTTATTATTTGGTAACAACTTGAATTATTCTGTGATACGTCTGTTTCTCGCGTAGTCCATTCTAAAATCCCCCACTACTACAGTTTTACTTCCCAGAATACGTACGTATATACGAAGTAATATATGTAGTATACGGAAAGTTATGTAATGCTGCGGGAAATAAATTTAGAGTTTTTGACGGAAATACATCTTTTAAGGTCGCCTGAAAAGAAAATTGTTGTTTTCAAAATTTCCGTTTGTCCGTCCACGTGTCTATCTGCCTGTCGGTCCCTCTGTCTGTCCGTCTGGTATCTGTGAACACTACTAGCGCCTAAACCATGCGTAAGATCTTTTCGAAATCGAAGAAACCCCTGTCCATCTGGCTCGAGTCAAATCTTTAAAATTTTGAAAATTCTTTAAAATTTGGGGGTACTTTACAAGATAATTACATGGACATTTTCAAAATTTTCTCAAAAAGTCTCCAAATTTTTTCTTTGAATTTCTTGTAAGAATAGAGTAACATAAACTTAAACGATTAACTGAATTTTGGAAAAAGTCAAAACGATGATTTCTTTTCGGTGTCTCCATTGTAAGTTCTCTCATTAAGGTCATGTACATTTTTTAAAATAGAATTTACTAAGCTGTCCGGGTGACGCCGCGTCCATGGCAAAGGTGGCGACGTTTCGGTCGTCACACTGCGACCGTCCTCAGCGCGTAATGTCAGGGCAAGGAAGGTCGCAGAATGGTGACCGAAACATGGGCACATTTTGCCATGGTCGCGACGTCACACTGACTCCGGCTGCGGAAGCCCGCGCTCTTATATATTTTTTTTAAAAAAATTGTGTAATTTTCTCGTAATGTTGCGTGCAATATGAGCAATTTAAAAAATTACAAAACATGATTTTCTCAAAAGCGGCCTCAAAGTTTTTCTTTACTACCGATAGAGAGAGTGGTAAATGTACTCTAGAAGATGACAAAATCTACATTGCTTTATTGTTTTGTTGTTGCAATAATTACAAAAATTTATTTTTTTACGTGACTCTCATGTCGTTAATATTTATAGTAGCGGCAGTTTGTTCACATTATGGTATTTAAAGGTACATGTTCTGTAAATAATTATGTATAAATTTTCTCGAAAACGCAAGTTTTCTGTGAAAATTAGTTCAAAACACCGCATTTTCAGAAACACTCGTATGCCATTTATCATAAACGGCTCCAAATGTTTCCTTTCAACATTTCGATCAGATACTTGCAATTTGTAAATAATATTGTAATTGTATGTTAAGATACTTATAATTATTCAAATTAAATTTTTCGACAATTAAAAAAAAAATTGTGAAAAAGCGCTTCATATTTCGAATTTACAGTAAAGTTTAAAACGCCAGTTTTTTAAAAACAGTTCCAAATTTTCAAAGTAACTTGTCATTTAGGGCGAGTTTTTTATAATTAAACTAATATTTCCGTTCTACAGTAATGAAAGCGAACAATTAGGAAAATGTAAAATAAATGTATATTGGGCGGAGATAGATGGCAGCAGGCAAGAATATGTGGCAAGTTCGAATAGCTAACAGATCAAAAGAAATAGAAAACTAATACGGGAAAGTCTGTGCCATTATGTGCACCACTAGTTTTTCTTTTCCTTACCATTTACGTTCTACAGTATTGAAAGCGAACAATTAGGAAAATGTAAAATAAATGTATATTGGTATTATATATTTTTTGAAGAAAGTAAGTATTGAACTTACTCGAGATCTGTGAGAGATATTTTTTTAGTTTTTGTTGTTTTTTTAGATACTAGTATTTATTTCTCCTGAATTTGACATTCGTATAGCCCGACTAAACGATAATTTATTAAAACAGATAATTTTCTTAAGCAATAAACCTTAACTTGATTTCTGGTAACTCATTCACTGGAAACATATAACTTAAAATGACACTTCGAGTTTTTCTTGACAATATCTGTAATATTAACTACAACAAACATTAAAAGTCATGAGACAAATTCGAGGAATCTTTTCAAGTGGATCAATTTGCTTGGGTAGTCGAAGAGCCAACCCGGAGCCCTCGGCTGGCCCTCTTCTGCGAATCCCGAGATTGCCTCGCCGCATTCCACGACAGCGGCCTGAGCCGCGGAGTTGTTTGCTCCTTGGCGAACTAATTGTGTGGAGCAACGCTCGCTGCTCGCAGGAGCGCAAGACCAATTACTTGGTCGCGCTCTGATTTTCAACTTAAGCGTACAAGCCTCCCCCGAGCAACTTCCGAGATGAAACTCTGGCTCGCTGGGAAGTTGCGCGCAATAGTAATATAGTTTCTATATGAATGGGACTTGTGGCGGAGGATGTGTTAGAGTTTCGACGGATATTGTGTGTCTGTAGCTCAGTCATTAACGCTGCATGTTATTCTGCTAAATACGTTTATGGGTATTATTGTAACTAGCCTGAATTTCTTTACCACCCAGTCCACGAGGAGAAACTAATTTCATTAAAACTCTACCACAATACAGACAATAACTTATAAGTCATAATGCAACAATAAATTGATCTAAACAACTGAGTAATTAAACTTCACTCTTAAGTAATTACATCGTTTCATGAGTTTTCTATGATTTCTTTTTCAAATATAATTATGCTGCAGAAAATGTTTCAAATCAAAACTTTGACAGCTTGAAAATATCTTAGAATTATGTTCGTCTAATGAATAATGATTCCATAATTTAATGTATCATACAGCAAAAGAAATGAATGTTTCTATTTTATTGATAACTGTCAGAAACTCCATGTTATTATATGAATGAAGGACTCGTATAAATAGCCCTTCATTCACATAATAACTTTGCGAATCTCGTAGCAGTGGTTGTGAAAGTGATCTAAATATTTGCTGAATACTTCTTTCGTTTTCTTAAATGATTGGTCCTGTGTGATCCTGGCGATCTTAAAGGTAACGTTCGTGGAGGATGGCTTGCATATTGGGGGATTGAAATAACTGAAATAATCAAACAACAGAACACAAATAAAGAGCATCTCCATGTTACAAGTCTGAATAGTCTGAATATAAGAAATACAGTTATTGGGACAGGTAAAGATTATAATATTAATTTTTTTTATACCCACGTTTATAGATTTGAAACTTAATACAAATTTATATTTACTTTAAACGAAGGCATTTTTCGGTAACGTGTACGTATATTTTCTATTGGGTCATTCCATCTCCAGTGGTTTAGAGCTCCCCGCACTGCAACTTCAGATTTTAATGAAACTTTGTATGCCGAGTCCCACAGACTCAAAGGAACTTCTATGGCATTAAAGCTTCACAGGTGAAATAGGTCTTGAGATATAGTGGCTTCTTTGCAACCATGTAGCGTCATCGCGCAGTACGTCTATAATATTTTCGAAATTCAGGATACGATATTGCCCTTTCCGTTATTGTTAAACAAATTAGGCAGCGAATTCTTGAAAAAACGATTTTCTCTCAATTCAAACGTGTATCAATTAGAAAGATTACATTTTGGAAGGCCTCGAAGCGTAAATTTATTTAGCAACGCTAATTCACAATTCTCAAAGTTAGTCATAGTTTGAAGTATACGGCGTAGAATTGATGAATTCTTCATAATTATGCTTCTGTGTATTGTAATTGTATTATGATGTTTTTCGTGATAAGATAGGGAGGTCATGCGTTCTTGACGTGTGTCTTAGATCTTGTTTTTGTTGTTTTTATGTGGTGGTGGTGGTGGTAATGATGATGATAATGATGGAGATAGTAAATAAATCAAGGTTGTCCAAGTGGCGGCCCACGCTATCATTGTTGCCCGCGAAAGTTTATTAGACAATAGTGAAAGTGCCGTACAACCATTTCGCGTGTGAACATTGTTACCTATCGCACGCGCCCAGCTGGGGGTCAATACCCCCTTTGATGTAAAAAACACGTGAAGTTTAGACTTAAAGGATTTTTTAGTAAATTCAGAAATAAAAAAATCATCCCAAATTGATTCACTACGTTATGCATGGTACGGTTTGATATCACGCATTGTTTCACACACACCCTTTCAGAGGAGTCGGGCAAAGTGTCGAGATCAACATTACGGGGACGTCAGATGTGGATCGCTCGAGTAAGGAAAATATATTAAAGTTTTGAGTTGTGACCCGTGAGGTCTTGCAAATTGGAGATTCCCGGTATAGACAGTAAGTAGAGCAAATGAGATGTACTAGATCGAATAAAATTATCTACAGAGAAGACTTTCTGAGAAATTATCAGAGTTCACGCGCATTTTGATGTCGTGTGTTGTCGTGATGAGGCGAGGCAAGGACACGATATCGAGGTTAAGGGTTCTTTCTGCATGTGCGCTGATCTTCTCGCGGTGTTCTATTTCCTTCTATATTCATATCAAGGAAACGATCTCGTAGTAAAGTGCTTTTTTCTGTATGTGGTGACCTCGTGGTGTGGTATGTTTTCCATCTGTACACATCTATAGTGTAATGATCTCTAGTTGCGCTGCTTCCTTCTCTATTCATCTCTAGTGTAAGAATCGCGTGGTAATGTGGTCTTTCTGCATGTGTGCTGATCTCGTGGTGTGGTATGAATCTCTAGTTAAACTATCTCCTGGTGTAGTGCTGTTTCATTCCGTACACATCTCTAGTGGTGAAGAGTTCTTCCTGTACGAGCTCTGACGCTTAGGTAGTCCTTCCTTCCGTGCACTAGCTGCCAGTTTTCGGCGCGGCGCTCCTTCCTCCCCGTGGGTGCGGTGGTGAGCATGCGCATGTGGTGTGTGCCTGCAGGGTGAGCATGCGGACGGCGCGGCGCGGGGGCGTGTTCGACATCACGGCGAGCGCGCTGCTGGACGAGCGCACGCTGCAGTCGCCCACGGTGTTCGACTGCGAGCTGCGCATCCCGGAGGCCAACTACCACGCCAAGAAGAGCATCATTTACTACGGAGGTCAGTCGCGCGGCCGCGCATTGCGTTTTGGGGGAAAAGGTCTTTATATCGCACGGCGGTACAACCTGAAATATTAAAAAAGGCACCTCAAAATTCTAACATGTCTTATTTCTCTCTTTGAACCGTCTATCAAGCTTAATTTAATTGTCTGTTTGCTATGAAATTTAAGTGCTTTGGGTAAATTGAATGTTTTTGTCATTAGAATTTTGCAGTGTTCCCATTTAAAACAACGTAGCAAATGAGTTGAGTGGAAATTATAAACAGTTTTTACGATTCGTATGACTCTGGCGTATTTTCAACATTGCCGGAGTCTTGCTGTACTCTTTGTTTAATCCTTTCAGTCTTCGAGAAAGAACCCCTTTGTGGTTGTTTACACATCATTTAAACCGCTGTTGAAGCCTTCTCGCTAGCCGAGACACACTTGGTCATCACGGGACATACAACTGTTACTCCCTTGTCAAAATAGCCCATTGGGCTTTATTTTCTGCTTGCACTTAATGCGCTAATTTTTCGGAATGAACTGAAAATAGAATAAAGGGGAAATCTCAACAAGAAGAAATTGATAGAGATATTAGGAGAAGGCGGAGCAGACAGGGAGGGAGAAGGGAAGAAAGAGTACTAGAGAAAACAGTAGAAGGCAGAACAGTGTAGGGAGGACGGGGAGACAGAGACGGGTTGGTAGAGAAGAGTGGACAAAGGAAAAGTAGATGGAGGAAAGATAGACTACACAAAAAAGAACCCTTGGAGTATAGCAGATCCGTGATACTTTAACAAGGAACTTTGTTGGAACGGAGGATGGGTGGACGGAGGAGGAGGATGGGTGGACGGAGGAGGAGGATGGGTGGACGGAGGAGGAGGAGTGAATCTTGCTACCACCTAAAAACATACGTGATATCAGAGAGAGGAAGAAGAGAGAGAGAGGTACAGAGAGAGAGATGAGAGGAAAGAGAGAGGAAGAAGAGAGAGATGAGAAGGGAAGAGAGAGAGAGAGGAGAGGAACGAGACGAGGAGGAATGTAAGAATTGATGTAAAATTAGGAGAGGGAGGAGAGAAAGAGGAGAGCTGATTCTTAATTGATTTTTATGTACAGTTGTTGGATAGAGATTCTTATCCGAATAAAAAAATTCTTCAATGAGTAGGATATTTATACGCCAGAGAGAGTAGTTTAAGACCGCAGTAAAAGACTACATTTGAGAGAGAGGAGGGTAGATGGATCGGATTGACAGAAGAGAGGGAGGAGAAGTCGTGAGGAGTAGAGAGGTTAGAGTGGAGTTGCTCCCAGATTGACTGGGATGTTGTCTCGCAAGATGAAAGAGAGAGGAGGAGGTGAGATGAGACGATCTAGAGATCCGACGCTACGAGAGAGATACGAGAAGGAGAGGAGAGAGAGAGCGAGGTGAGATATCAGAAGGAGAAGCGAATAATTTCTATGAATGAGAGTATTTTTCTCACTATATTTTCGGAAGGAGAAGGAGAGAGAGGATTCTTGAGATTAGTCTAGAAATGAGAGAGAGGATGATAGAGAAGGGAGAGAGAAAGAGCGAAAGAGAGAGAGGAGGAGGAGGAGAGGAGAGAGAGGGGGAGAGAGAGAGAAGAGGAGAGGGAGAGAGAGGAGGAGAGAGAGAGAGGGAGAGAGAGAGAGAGGAGAGAGAGGAGGGAGAGAGAGGAGAGGAGAGAGAGAGAGGAGAGAGAGAGAGAGGAGACGAGAGAGAGAGGAGAGAGAGAGAAGGAGAGAGAGAGAGAGGAGAGGAGAAGAGAGGAGAGAGAGAGAGAGAGAGAGAGAGAGGAGGTGGGAGAGAGAAGAGAGGAGAGAGAGAGGAGAGAGAGAGAGAGGAGAGAGAGAGAGAGGAGAGAGAGAGGGGAGAAGAGAAGAGGAGAGGAGAGAGAGAGGAGAGAGAGAGAGAGGAGTATGAGAGACGAGGAGAGAGGAGTTAGATGAATTGGAGATGGTTCGGAGAATATGATAGATTGTTTATTTATGGTAGATGTGATGAATTAATTTGAGTTGGGTGATTAGTGGAGAATAGAGAACGGTATCGCGAGAAGAGAGAGTGAGCAGAGAGACAGAGCCGGTATGTACGCGGTGCAGATATCTGAGGAGAGAGGATAGAGGGCACGGCAAGCGACGAGAGGAGACGAGAGAGAAGCAGAGAGACGGGAGAGAGTAGGACGAAGATTGAGAGAGAGACGAGGATTGCAGAGAGATCCGTGAGCCGAGGGACGTGCGATGAATGCGAGGAGAGAGAGAGGAAAGAGAGAGAGGACGAGAGAGAGAGGGCGAGGAGGAGAAGGAGAGAGAAGGAGGAGAGAACGGAGGAGGAAGAGAGGAGCGTTAGACGCAGAGAGAGAGAAGAGCAGAGAGAGTAGAGAGGACTACTTTGATGAGAGCTCTGAGAGAGAGAGAGGAGGAGAGAGGAGAGGAGTGAGAGCAGAGAGGGTAGCGCAGAGAGAGATGGGAGATGAGCGAGGGAGGACGGATGAAGGAGAGAGAGAGGAGAGACGAGAGGAGGAGAGGACGAGGAGAAGAGAGAGACCCGAGGAGAGGGGAGAAGAGGAGCCGGAGAGGAGGAGAGAGCAGGAGGAGGAGAGGGCGAGGACGAGAGAGAGGAGAGAGAGAGTGAGAGAAGAGACTCTCCAGGATGGAGAGAGAGGAGAGAGAGAGGAGAGAGAAGCAGCGAGTAGCAAAGAAAGATGGAGCGTGCTTAAAAGTCAGTTCATCACATAGTACCTCTGTAAATGGTCAGCATCAGTACGATGATGTGGAGGAAGAGAGACGAAGACACACAATTCTATAGATATGAAGGGGATCAGAGGGGAAAAATTAAAATTTGGAAAAGCTGGTTCCACGAGAATAGGGGACAAGAAGTGCATGAAGATAGAGAATAAGGGCATAGAAACAAAAGCGAAATGAAAAATTAAAGAGATCAATGGATATTCGTAGAGTAAGCGAGCACATTGACGAATGGGACCGGCCGTGAGGAAAGATTACAAAGAGAATTTTTTAAATCCTGAGTATTATAAAATAGCCCGAGCGAGAATGAAACCTCTGGCGTCGTTTTAGAGACAGGAAATGAATGTCCAGGGACACGAAAAAGGAAGCTACCCGAGGGACAGCAGAAGAGAAAGATTATGATTGAAGAGAACAAAAAATAGTAAGTAGAGAGAGGATGGTGCGGAAAGGAGTAAAAAAAATGTGTGACCCGGGTATAGGTAAGAAGAAGAGAGAGACGAGGAGAGAGATGGGAGAGAGAAGGAGTATAAGAGAGTAGAGAGAAGAGAAGAGGAAGAGACAATTAGAATTATAGCTTGGTAAGAGAGAGACAAAATGTCTGATGAATTAGAGAGAAAGGAAATAAGGAAATGTTGGAGGAAAGTGAAAAAGTTAGAAGCGGGCAGCGTGGATAGTAGAAAGAAAAGAATCTTACAAACAGGCCCACATAATGTAATAGCCAGAATGAACCTGAGCGCGGGGCGGGGAGACAAACCAACAATGAGGAATCCGAAGCCCTGCGTCACCATAGACGCAGGAAACCTGAGTCAGTCTATGAGGCGAGAGGAGCAGTGCATAAGTCAGAACGGCAGGCACAGCTCAAAAACGAAGTAGCGCATTTAGGCCGGGCTTAGGCTGGTCCGTGGACGGCAGAGAAGGCGTGCGGTTGCGGCGGTGGCGGGGCGGGGCGGGGGTCCGGGCGGTTTTGCGACGGGCCGCAGCGCGCGCGGGGGAGGCAATGGTAGCGCCCGGGAGTGAGTCCGTAACGCCTGCGCGGTCCCTAATCCGATTTCGTCTTTGTCTGTGCCGGGGGCCGTCGACCCTCAGCAGCGCTCTTCAAGTTAGGTAAAATTAGCACGCGCCAGGCCGCTCCTCCGCCGCGCCGCTCAGATCGCTCTCCGACGGGCGAGACGAACCAGAATTAATACATATGCTGAGGAACAGAGAAGAGGGCGCCCAGTGGAAAACAGGGCACGGACCGCGCTCTAGGGGGTCAACAAGCTATGCCACCGCCGCGCGCAAAAACTCTGCCTACTCGCTGCCCCAGCGGCAAAAAGCTTGAAGAAAAGGAATATATGGTGCCGTTTAGGAAGGACAGACGCGGTACAGCCGACTTCCCAACTCCGCCTTTCTTTTACATCCTGACCTTGCCCGAGCGTTCGCTCAAATTCTGCTGCTTCTCCGCCCACCCATCCTT
>BOPP01000201.1:908679-934665 GCA_017312745.1 Gryllus bimaculatus
ATTTAGTTTAATACAGTGCGCCGAAATAAATGCATACTCTTCACATTTAGTGTTTACGTTAAATAACTGAAAAGAATGATTCAAAACAAAAGTGACATTGAGAATGATTATAATCAAATACAAGTTAGTTTTTAATCTTTTTGACTTTAATAGTCTGCTTTCACAAATTAGGTGGCATCAACATTGGCAATCAAAATATTACCTGGTTTAATTTAACATTCCATTAACAAAACTCAAACACCTAAGTTAATATGTAAATTTTAATGTGAAACCATGTTTAGTATCCTATACAATTACGTTAAAAATGCACGCTTTGTAAATGTACAAGTCAAATAAGGAAAAGGTGCACATTACAAAATAAATATGCTTAGGTAAATGTAATGTATTGCACACATAATTCAGGTGTAGGATCCTTAAATAAATGCAGTTTACCAAATATTACAGTGAAATTCAAATGCTATGGCGTAATAGACATTACGATCTTTAGAAAGTGTTCGAGGTACAGTATGTACTGCATAATGGTGAAAGTCATAGCACGCACTTGTCAAATGTATGTATGTATATATGTATTTTGCATTTCGAATCGGATTAATCCGACTTTTTCCAGCTAACGGTATTCCCCATTCTAAGTCCTGTTTTCATTCATTATTCACATCAACATGTTTACCAAATTAAATGCTCAAGCGTAAATTTGACAAATACAAAACAAATGCTACTTTTTTTCATATCATGAAATAAGTCTTCATATATTAAGCACAACGTGAAATAAACCAATGTCAATACAATATAGTACATACCGTAATATTTACGAAAATGTACAGGCTAATACATATTTTTATACAATTATAGGTAGCATCGTCTTGGGTGCAATGGGTGAATGACTTGAATAACACAAATTAACGTGGTATAATGTACATATTTCTTTGGTTAAATGATCCCGTTCATAATTTATATATTTGATCCAAAGATCATAAAATCAACATTAAATGATATTATATTTAATACTAGAAAAATATCTATTTTAAACTTAATTTTCCCAAATTTGGAATAAATAAATCAAAAAGACAGAAATTTGAAGACTAGAAACTATTAATATAAAAGAAGACATTAAATTTACATAAACAAATTTATTATTAAAAAAAACTCACTGTAAAGGGCAAACCATAACAATAAAAAAAATTAAAAACCCATTTGTAATCCCTAAGACTATGATGATTTAAAAATCAATTTTGATAATAGATTAATCAAATTTACTCAATACGGAGGTCTAGTTCCTCCGTCCCTACACAACCATTTTCTATTGTCGAACTCTACCTCGGCTTTGTTTTGTCTTCACGCACACCTAATATCACGAACACATTTTTGAAAACGATACCTACTTTTCACATAGTGCTCATTAACTTATATTTGTTTGCTTCTTCTCTTCATGGATGTGTTTTTCATAAATTATTTCTATCCAATCCGGTTTTAAACAAAATGTTAAATTCCTCATTCTTCCAAACTAGGGAACAGAGCTTCACATTAATTCATATTTTACAGGTACAAGATACCGGCAATCAGTATTAGTTTGCAAAACATTCTGGGAAAAAAATTAAACAATTTTTATTTTACTTATTATGGCATAATTACATAGTTTTACATGTTTATCTATTAATGGACACACATTTCACACATATTTCTTTATATTTGGCAGTTTCGCATATTGCAATATATTTTTGTCTATTTAGAACATCTCAGACACGATTTGTAAATATAAGTTCTTAGATTCGTCTTTCTGTGCAATAAACCAATGTAATAGTCAGATTCCATGACCTGCGGACCTTCGCTGATTCTCTCAAACTTTTACCCCTTTCCTCGAATTAAGGCTACTTTGAATCTAGGAAGAAGCATACTGGCGAAGCGGAGGTAATCACAACCACGTGCCCACTCATATTTCATAGAGTTCGAGCATAACTAGATCGAAATTTGACAAACATTTCTGACCTCAACGCCACACGCGCTTTCTTAATACCACCGAGAAACATACCCTCTGTGACAGGGACGAAAAAATCAGAACATATTCTTGAAATGTTGCCCGCACGGGCTTAACGCAAACATTTCTTTGGCATGTGATGCGATTGATGTGGTATTTGTCTATACGAAATGGAGTGCAATCACAATGATGAATTTAAGGGAGCCCATAGCCTTCTTACACACGCGCGCTCCCCTTCATCAGTCACTGGCTATGCCGTAGTATTGTTCACGCACGTACAGGTTTGACTTAGCAATGTTACGTATACTAAGTACGTTGTATTATTTCGTACATAACTCATATTGTGAAGCGTAGCTTTCAGTTGAATTACTTCTGTAGATGTAGAATGTTCGTTCAGACGCTTGGAATCTGTTTTAAGGCCTGACTGACGATGTTTTGTGTTAGAAAATGTATAAAAGCTTCTTTTTTTTTTGAACCTCATGTTGTTTTATTTTACTTATTTTCATTTTTGATTGCATATTTATGAAGACATATATTCTATATTAAATATATTTAAGAGCAATAAATGCCGTTCCCTGCTATTGACCAATTCCATGGTGCATCACTCAACTTGAATAAACTCTATTTATTGATTACTTAAAAGTCGTTCTTTTATTGACTTCACAGTCTTGAATAATTAGCATATCCGAATACAAGACTGCGAATCTATGCATGTACTACGTTCGAACTAAAGACGTGGGGGGTCCAATATATTTTGTTAGTTTAAGTTTCTTTAAATGGAACGCATAGCTATGGAGTTACCCCAGCATAATCATCCATACTTCTTCTGGCGAGCCTTATGTCGCATGTCTCATACTTCCCTTCTTCTCGGAACACGTGTTATCATTCTCCTGTTTATTGGTCACCATGATATCATCTCCCTTGGTATAATTCACGTAACCTTCCGTTCCAACACGAACATTACAAAATACTGTTTACCATGTCGCATATTATGACCAATCACAACCTGTGTTTCTCTTATTTGATAACATGGGGACGCCTAGTTTTTTTTCTTAAAACTCTAATACAGTTCTGAGGGGGTAATGCGCTCTCCAGCAGTAGCACACTTAATGGTAATTTGTATTGATAGTTACTTACGAAAGGTGCAAAACCATTATACTATGTATTTTCTGAGCGTGGTTTATAAGAGATACATGTATATAGAGGATTGTACAATATCTTGATGTCCGCGGCAAAACAGAAATCCTGTGACGTCCTTTTAAGCCTCTTGGAATTTGACACCCAGATTCGATGTTCTTTTGTGTCATACAAATCCGATTCTTCATGAGATTGATTACGAAACAAGTTAATGAAGTAGATTCCAGTAAGACACAAAAACGTAAATCAAATAATTTTTTCGAAACACTCACCCTACAAACTACATTTGTACGAAAGCTTCGACGGAAAATTATGTGCGATGGACTTTTTATTAAAGATCGATAGTACTTAGTTTATATATTCAGATCCATCAATCATTACGTCAACAGATTTGTGGACGCCCCCTCCCACTACCACACTCACACAAGTGCTCCCGCGCGCCACTTAGTAGAAACGACTACAACATGCGCGCAGACACAGAAAAATGACATCACCATTAAGCAACACGCTGTTTCCTGGTTCACTCCATTTCCCGCCCCGTTTGCAGTCTCGTGACACGCCGCGATGTGGTGGCGCCGGCCCGGCGTAATATCACGATAAACATAGGTATTTGCGTCGCGGACTCAATTCTTTCGCTTAGAAAATTTACATACATTTTGGTCCCTCATTCCGACGCCTAGCAAATGCATTAACCACAGTTTCCGCCGGCGAATCGGGCCCGAAACGCCATTTCGCTGCCGCGATCCAACTTAGCACTTACTCGTCTTATCGTGTCGGAGCATCTTTCATGCACGTGGCGTGGGCTACATCCCTTCTCCATTTGCAAATGGCGGCGGCGGTGGTGGTGGTGGCGGCGGAGGAGGCAGGGTGGGGGAAGTGATGACGTCACGTGTAACACGGTATAGCGTGAAGGCGGGCTCGACGCTAATGTGCATAAGGGAGAGTTATGTCACGTGATTTGTGCGATTATTCTGTGTTCCCTTTCGCTGCCTCTCTGATTGGGCGTGGATACGCGGCGTAATTGTCGTGAATGGCGTATCATTTTAAATAAATAAGAAAAATTGAATTACGGCTAAATAATGGGACGCATAAACGGTAAATGCGGAAGTGTACAATTACCCCGAAGATAGACATGAAAATGACCGACGTGCACGTACATTTATCAGGCACGTTCCTCTGAGGGATCGTGTAATATGACGTTGTTTTAAACGTGTACATAGGGTGGAATGAGACAGCTGATCATGAAATGGGATGCAAGTCGTTTTATCAGCTCGTCTGAGAAAATAATTATGTCGTCGCCGAATATATGCATATGAAATGTGTCTACGAGGGTCTGGGTTTCTTCATAGGATTAAATCGTAAGTTTCGAATTAGCCATTCGAGAATAATTTATAATTGCAGGACTAACCGTGTAAGATTAACGTCTCCCAAGTATCTTTTTGATGGTGTCGTTCATGCATAAAAGAATTTCGGAGCTTTGGTACGTAAATTTCGTAAGCAACGTGGGAGAAAAGAGTTGCAAACACATTAGTTCTCGGAATTTGATTTTACTTGGTGATGGCGGCAACATCAAAATAGTGCTAAAGAAAAAGTGTTACTTGTTTTACAGTACGCATGTTACCAGTACTAAAACAGTAATCCCTTGTATTATGATACATTTAATACAAGGTCGAAATACGAAAGGATGGTAGATGTTGGATACTTCAAACGTTAATAGGCATGGTATTGTATCTTTGCATATTACCGTATGTGCGATATTTATGCAGCAGCATTTGATATACATTGTAGCAAACATTATTACGGAATAAATCAATTTAAGAAAAGCATTCTCAAAATTATATGAACACAAACACTCAAACCACTTTTTTCATTGTGCTCAAAATCACTTTAATCGATTAATATGCATTAAGCTGTGGAAGCTGAATCCTGGAACATGGTAGAAAATCCAAAATATCGCAAACACTGATATTTTATTCGCTTAAAATATGATTTTAAAATGTTTTGAAAGTAGTGACGAGCAAAATGATGTTTTGAACGAAATAAAATTTTGCGGAATATACAAAAATAGACACAAAAGCTTTCACCTGAAGCATTCCTTTAAAATAGAGAAGTCTTACAACGACATTTTCTATAAATGCTGCGAATTTTACTTCCGTGCATCAGCATGTATTACGATAATGAATGATACACAGTCAAATAATTTAAAAAATCACCCATTGTATATGGAACCGAATGCTAGTGTCATACTTTAAGCTCCAGTGACCAACAAAAACAAATTGAAAATACAGATTGCATAAAAACGCCCGCAAAAATACACGCTCTGTCGATACACAAAATTTATACAGAGTTTCAATATATTCAGAGATATTGTATCTCGCCCATTTATCGGTACGAAATAATGTTTCAGGCAGAGCTACCACAACATATTCCCTTCAAGCGAATGATTCAGATTGACTTGTGTGAAATAAAGGAAGAGAAAAAGATAGATAATTACGAAAGGGAGAAACATAGGAAAGAGAATAAATTTCCTTTTTAATAAGTGCAACTGAACGGGAAACTCGAAACAAATGAAAGCAGATTAGGTCAATAGTAATATCGTTAAAATATTGACAGAAAGGGACGCAAAAATGAGAGGACTATAACAAATTTACGAATAAACCGTCATCTCACACTAATAATTCAGAATAGTAAGATAGAAAGAGCACAAAATATTTAAAGAGTAGGAATTAAAAGTGTAACACATTTATGCAGAAAAGTAAACTGAAAAGGATAATCAGTTGAGGTGAAAAGCAGTTGAACAGGAAAATAATAAAATAGGAAGAGATATAAAAAAATTGGAAAGGAAAAGAATTAAAATGAAGTATGGAATAAAATTGAGACAGTGCATGTAAAAAAAAAAAAAGACATTAAGTTTTATAAAATTAAGAACACAAATATAAATAGGTACCTGAAGGTGCTGTTTATGAAAGAAAATAATTATATTTTTGTCACTTGTGTTAAAAAGCAAAGATTCTAGTTCTGTCTTGAATTAAAATAAAATTAATCGAACGTTTTAACGAACCCTGAAATGGAAGTCATAGAGAATCAAAACGTGTGACTGACAGAATTTAATTGAAATTGAAAAGGGGAATAATAGTTAAAGAAGAAAAGATGATGTAGATGAAGCACTTAAAAACATAGACAAAACTTGACAACGACCAGCTTAGTGGAAACAAAAAGGAAATAATGTTCGCCAAGAATTGAAATGAAAGTAGCAAAAGATAGAAGCCAATTGAGGAAAGAACCAACGCAAAGAAGTCACAAAAAGATACTCCAACTCCCCCCCCCCGTGAAGCGACGGCTCTCTCGCCGCCCGAATCGAACTGCAAGTTACATATTGGCGAACGTCGGGAAGTTTTCTTCTTCCGTCACTGTCGACAGAAGCTCCTTGCCTCGCGATATGAATATCACGGAGGGGGGGGGGCGACTTGCAGCAGCAATTTCTTACGCAGTTTGTGTATACTGCTCCCGCGGGCAGCGCTGGCGCGGTGCAGGTGGGACGTCGAGACGACGAAGGGACGGGAGGGACAGGGAACGGAAAGGAGCTAAAGCGTAGAGTGAGAAAGGATGAGAATGTGGTGGAGAAGAAGGACAGGGATCAGGAAGAGGACGAAGGGAACGGGGGTTAGAGCATGGGAGGAGAAGGGTATAGCGAGACGGCAGAGGGAAGGGGTAAGGAGAGCAGGAGTAAGGGATCCGGCTGATTGATTGATTGATTGAGGTTCCAGATCCAGGCAAGTCTACTGCTACGGTTATTAGTCTCGTTAGAGTGGTGCATGCATTATTCCGGAAGGTGTCAATCATCCTCGTACTGGGTAGTGAGATCTGGAGCCAACATCCACGTTGTGTGGGTTTCCAGCTCCAGATATCTCACCCAGCGGGTCTCCGCCCCAGCCGGGTCAAACTTGAAGACCCTGGCCGTCAATCCGTCATGTGGGGTGCATGTAAAAGCTACTCGGCTATCGTCGGGACTCGAACCCTACCACTCTACGGCCAGAGTCACTGCAGAGAGAGCAGCAAGAGGCGCGTGCGGTAAGAGGCGTGCGAGAATGATGGGGGAAGGGGGCGGAGTGGGCCTGTGGCGGGGCCGGGAAGGGGTCAGGAGGAAGCAGGGTAGGAGTGGGAGAGAGAGATGTGCCTGCTGCCATTACAGTAATTGCTCCGAGTTTCAGGAAAGCGTCTGTACCGTCCAGGTCGAGCGTCGAGCATTCCAGCAGAAATGATGGCAAGTGTGCTTGGATAGGAAATACGTATGCCCCTGTCAACGTTTCGTGAAGAGACGAACGCTGTTGACTCAACATAAAATCAACAAAAATAATAAAAATCGTAGTAATTATAATTTGTGAAGAATAAAATGATTTTAAATTGATATTTTACATTTTTCAATTTTAAAGTAAGAGTAAATTCAATTTTTGAAAGCATATGTAAATATTTATTATATTTATTTTAAATATATTAAAATCATACTCAAGAAAGCACAGTTTGCGTGCAAAGTTAATAATGTTCTTCTGAGACCCAAGATTTGGATGCTACCGCAGTTCTTTTATTTTGCTAGTGTACTGAAGTTTGCGTACCTTTGCAAGGCAATAAATGTGATTTGGTACAGATGAAAATGGCGTTTTCGTCATTGTATCTACGTATTTGTTTGTTCATATCACGATAATGTCATACGGCATTTGTTCCCCAACATAAAAAGTGAATTTATTGTGTTAAAGTAAACA
Source organism: Gryllus bimaculatus (assembly GCA_017312745.1). Lineage (NCBI taxonomy): Eukaryota > Metazoa > Arthropoda > Insecta > Orthoptera > Gryllidae > Gryllus > Gryllus bimaculatus. The sequence continues at coordinate 916,549 of BOPP01000201.1, forward strand.
TTATGGAAAGCAATGAACGTTTTTTCGCATGTATAATCGTGCTAACGAAATATTTAAAAGCACAAATTTGCAAAAGAGAATATTTTAAGGTTTTCATTACAATTTATTTTTGTTTTTAAATAACTTCAGATAATTACCTAATGACTCCAAAGATACATCACTGAACTTTCTAATCTTGTAAAGTGATTTGTGTATTAATGAAACATTAAAAGAGACCAAAAAAGCTGATTGCGTGAACTCTTTGTATGAGAGCGAAATGAAGTTCTTCTGCCTTTAACTAAATAGCTATTACACCTGTACCAAAAATAGGATAAGGTTTTAAATTGGAATTATAATATGATTATCTTTACACTGACATAAACTGATATACATATGCTATTAGTACATATGCCTCTATGCTTATTAGTTACAGTATTGAGAGCACCCTCCACCCTTACCATACTTGGATTAACTGAACATTGCTTTAAAGCGGAAACGTACGTGACCCTCCATCGTTTATCATTTTAACTCTGACGCGGTCGTTGGTCACGTGTGGAATTCTGATACCCCGCGATTAATTTCACCAGATAAAGAGACAAGAATTTCTAGTTACCTAAAAGAGCGAGGTTTCTTTGTAAAAAAAATAATAAAAAAAGTATATTAGAAAAAGTACCTTTTTGATATCAAAGGAAAGATTCGAACGTCTTTCAGGTAAAGTCTTTTATATAAGAGTTTGGGTTTTCGGCTATTAGACGCTACAAGTAAAACCAATCTACCGGAGAGCAAAATTATTAAATATTCCAATCTGTTTTGATTGTAGTACTTCAATACAACATTTAATGCTGGAATTATATGACAATTATTATTATTAATGATTTTAATATTATTTTCTCTATTAAAACTATACTAACTTTTGTAGGAATCAATTAACGTCCCAACCCGCTTGACCTGGCTTAAGAGTGTGTCTCAAGTACGCCAAAACTACCTCACCTCCTCCCGCGTCCCCGTAACGAGCAACACTCATCGAAATCGCCTCGGTGCGGAAGCGAAAGGTCCATAAAGCGGTCAGTGTGCATGAGCAGCCGCAGCACTGGACTCCAGCCACCTCCGGCGAGCGCTGCGCCGCCTCCGTCAGCACTTCCAGCGGCGACACCGGCGGCGGCGGTGGCGGCGTTGGGTTCATTCCGCGCTGTCGCCTCCGCCGCCCCCACCGCCGCCGACGCGACGAAATACGATGCGCTCCACCGCGAGGGCGAGGGGGCGGGGGCGGTGGGCGTACGAAAAGTGCATTTTTTTATGGGTAAGATTTCAAGTGTTCATTATTGTTCCCAATTAACCATAATTAGTCTTATAACGAAGGCAAAATATGCACACGTTATTCAAGTTTAATAAACTAACTAACGCGTATCTGGGTTACCTAGGGCGTTATGGCACGAATTAGAACTCGTGTAAAATAAACTTTATTAAAAATCTGAGAAAACCTGCCAACATTGGAAAGGTTTTGGTCAGTTGACACGGGTGTGGGGGGACTGGTCAGACGTTGGAATTATTGACGCGGGTTAGTCCACAACATAGATGCATGGAACTAGGGTGTATAGCATGATAAGTTTTATGCAATGATAATTTGAAACTTAAGATACGTTTATTAGGCCTGAGTATAACACTTGAAAGATGTGGAACATAAGATTCCATCGAATGTGAAAAGACATGAAGTGAACTGTGCGTCTTGTTTCACCATAACATAAAAAGATATGTTTTGATGATCTCTATTTAAGAAACTTCTTTGAACTGGAATAAACTTAAAGAACACATCGCAAACTGGTGTCTACATTTTCGGTCGGAGAGGATACTTGGTTAAGTTATAATCAACGGGGATGTTTGGTTCAGGATTGGAAGGAAAGTAACAATTTTGTAATGTTTTTATCCACCATTACCCAGTTATCTAGGTGGTTTTCTAATTTATTTCTAGTACTATCTAATATACGGAGGACCGCGTGGGTTTTCAACCTACTCGTATCGGAGGACGCTTTACTAATTAGTGAGACAATATATAAGTATCCATAAGTAGAAGGAAAAATGAATAAATTTGTGTATGTCTCGGGCCATTGCGGGAGTAATCGACTGGGAGAGCGTCATCAACTACTTTTTTATAATAACGCATATCCAGTACGATATATCGTTCTGTCCATACCGCTTCGGTATGGCCGCATCGATATCGGGACGTCACGCACCAATTTGAGCGTGAACAGTAGTCACGTGAAAGTAAGGCTGAATTCGTATTGACTCCCGCCCGTGCCAGAATTCGTGTTAGTGGCTTCAAGAAAGGAAACAAAATAAATAACCGGGGATGAGGTTGGCGCGTGTAAGTCTAATAACTAAACACTGATAACTACTCGTCGCCGCTTCTGGAGATGATCACGATTTAGGACGAACGCCTCCGACCTCACAGGTGCATTGAGGCTAGGCTGGTTACGATAATTCCACCATCAAGGAGGATAGAGTTTGTGAGCTTGATTAATTCCTTCTTGTTCTTTTTGTTATTCAATTCTCGCGGTTCCCAAAGGAAGTTAAGAAAAATTGGCTCCCCTGTGTATATTAACTTTTTATTAGTGAATGTTATCAAATGACTAGAGTAGCACGTTCATGCAAAAATTGCAATAAATATGTATACCCCATAATTCATGTTTCAAAAGGAATATACGTACATCTATAGTTACGGGCATACTGATTTTCTGGATGCCAGTAACAGGTTACAAAAGCATAATTCTCACACGTAGAACAATATCTCACGTAGTAAATGATGTGGAATCATCACTCGAGGTACGAGGAACGAGGGCAAGTAAATACAGCTATCAGTATAAGTTGGCTCGCGCTTTGTGATAGAAAGCGAGACGCGGGTGTTTAGCCGAAAAAGAATAATCAGCCTCGCTAAAACGATATTATTACTTGTCACTATCGGCCGGCTGATGCCGTGTGGCAGGTCTGTTGGCGGCTATATGCACGCGGGGGCTGGCAGGGCGAGCGCGGGCGCGCGCCGGTGTTTGTCTTGCCAGTGACGGGGCGCCGAGGGTACGGGAGCGCGCCGGAGCGACAGTCGCTGTGATTTGTGGGCGCACACGCCCGACGGCGGGAACGACGAAAACACTTCTTGCCCTGTGAAAAAAACCGGACACGCAGCGCAGACGAGGCGTCCGGCACGGCGCGTAGGGACGGGCGGGGAGGAGGAAAGGGGCTTAAGGTGGGTGGCGAGGAAGAGTTGGTGACGGTACGTCTTTTGAGTGAAGGATTTGTTGAGTTGGAGGATTAGCGCCTGACTCGTAGGGGCAGAGTGTTTGGGAAATTTCTGACGAGCGATGAGTTGGTGACGGTACAAACATGATCAAGGAAATTGATGAATTGAACGACAACAAAGGCAATAGTTGGAGAGATAGTTGGAGGGACTCAGAGGAGTTTCGTGACGGTACGAGTATTGCGCGGGGTGTGATCTATGTCTGATAAGGTGGGAATTGGAGATTGAGAGCAAGAGTTCGCCGTGATATACGGTGGCACACAGTCGAAGGGATCGAGACCGATACCAGGCGAAGAAAGAGAGCGGTTGGGATCAAGATTTGGAGGGAGACTATTTGATGCCCTTGTAAGGAATTTACATGATTGGCAAGCGCGAGGTCTAAATGAGGATACGGGTCGGACGTACATGATTATGGAGCGGCTATAAGATATTGGAGGGGAATATGGTAATGATAATATTACGAGAGGTGAGGTATGGCTGGAAGAGTAAGTGTTGAGAACTTCTGAGCCTAGGGATAGCTGGTGATTAATAGGACAATGACGTTTGGGAAGTGGGGGGTGGGTGGCAACGAATTGGACGTGTTAAGAATCTGGGCTCGAGCTAGGGTGACGGAAAAAGTGGAAATGGGGATTGTAAAATTTACTATGGGGACAAGAGTTGCAAGGGTAGAAGCAGAGGGTCTTGTAAGTCTGGGTAATGGGCGTGACGGACTAGTGGATATATTCATAACAAATCACAACAAAAACGATGGAGGATTGGTACTTGGCGAAATAATGGTTTTGATTAATGTGGCGGAGAGGGTGATGTGGTCAAGGAAGATGAGCCTGTAGGATGATCCGATTTGGGATGTAGGTAGATAGAGATCAAGACGTTTATGGTAGAACCAAACCATAAGCCCAGGAGGTGAATGAAAATAGGATCTTGACTTTTATGCAAATTACTCAAGAAAGACTTGAATACCTTCGGAGTTGGCGCGCACCCCACCCGGGTCGTGTATGGTAGAGAGACAGCAGGCGCGACAACGGGAAACAGACAATTTTGGCGGGCTGGTGGCTTAACAAAGATTAAGAGGAGCCGACAAAAACCAGCTTGTAATTCAGACTTCAGGGTATCAAGGCCTAAGCGTGCCAAATTCGGATGGGCGGGTTAGGGTAGATGCAGGCGAGAGTGAGAGAGAGGATGGGGAGCGGTTTGGGGACGGGGAAGTTTGAGAGTGGAATCGGTTGAAGGTGGGATGAAGAGAGGAATGAACTGGAGAGGAAGATTAAGGGCGCCGGAGGTGTAGGAAGCCAAGACAAAACCGGTGATTGCTGATTTTGGTTCAGCAGGCGTCAATGATGTCAACTGGCACTTTCCCCTTTCTACTGAATTGCCGGCTAGATGAGGCGGGTCTCAGTCACAGATCTGGCAGGGGGTTACTCGACACTAACGACGTACTAGGGGTCGAATTCCCGCTCCGCTTTCTGGAGGTGAGATGTCTAAGGACAATGTTGTCTTTATCAGTAGGCTCTTCCGTGGTTTTCCCAGTCGCCAGCGCGCGGAATTCCGGAGCAGAAATGTAACCGCAACAAATGCGCGCAAACCCAGCAACAGAGGCCACAGTGCAAAGTTCCTTCCTTCAACCTCATCACTCTACGCTCCTTCAGCACGCAGCGCACGAACGCTTATCCCCTGACATTCACTACAGGGCGCTATCACAGGCTAACAGTCGGGAGCACAAATGACGGTGTCCTTAGATGGAAGTGCTGAGTAGGGTGGCCGGTGGGGCAGAGGGTAGTGGAGGTATCTAAGTGGACCCTCGCAAGACCCGACGTGTAGGTCGCCAACTGGGTTTTTTCAAACCAGCAGCCAGGGGAAGAGCTCCGTCACTTCGCCACCAATATAAAGGATACAACCCTATAGCTGCGTAGCCGCGGAAACTAATGGATCTTAGTTGAGCTGGTTGACGGGCCGTAGGTTTATGGTTGGGCGAACCTCGGGGAAAACGGCTTAATTAAATCTCAATCAAAGCATAGGCGGTAGGGGAGTGGAAACCACAACAACCAGGGTTCCTCGACAGGTGCGGTGGGGCACAAGTGAGAGTGCGGCGGAACCGGAGGGAGACACAGTGATTGTGGACTTACGGACGGCCCGGGAGGAGAGGCGCGGAGACATTCCAACTGCACATTTGCGGCGACGGCAGGCCGAGAAGAGTAAGCGACAGATCCTGCGGCGGCGCGGTGCGCGGAGTTTGCTCAGGCGGGCTGGGCGCGGCAGGCTGGGCGGGGCGGCGGCGGGCATGGCTGGGCGGGGCGGGGCGGGCAGGCTGGGCGGGCGGGCTGGGCGGGGGCAGCAAGGCTGGGCGGGGGCCGGGCACGACAGCAGGCTGGGCCTGGCAGGCACAGGGCTGGGCGGGCGAGGGTAGGGCTGGAAAGCGAGCGCCGTGGCAAAGCGCGGGCCACAGGCCTAAATCAAGCTCTTAGCTGATGTTTAATGCTTGGGCCTCGGCGCAACGAAAAGCGGACGGCGCTCGGCCCACGGGCTCTCTCGCCCAGCACGCTTCCCACGCCCCGCCCCGCCCCGCCCCGCCCCGCCCCGCACCGCCCCGCCGCCGCACGCCGCCGCCTCCGCGCCCGCCCCGCCCGCACCGCCCCGTCCACGCCGCACTGGAAATGCACCGCTACTGCCCCCCGAGCTTATTATTGCTGCGGCTATTCGTTACTTTCCGGTAACTTGCGTAGAGACTTCCAGTCAGTCGGCGCGCATCTGGAGGACAGCGTCGCGAAAAGCGAAAGATTGTTTTCAGCGTTTTTGCTTTTCAAAATCTTACAAAACATGAATCAATAATAGTTTTAAGTTAATGAAAGAAATGAACACTTATATAACCGAAAAAGATTGCCCTTGAGAGTTAAACAGATACTTAAAATTCCTGACATAATGAAATTTTTCCCCGAAAATTTTTTCATTAAACTTCAAAAGTTAAATTTTAAAGCATTACTAACAATGTTTTTTACAACTATCATTCAAAAATTAACAAAACCTTTAACTGAAATAGTCTTAACAATAAGACATCTCGCACCGGTTACAATATAAAACGATTGTAATCCTTCGGATACAAAACATTGAAATTAGATATCGTAAGAAGATTAGTTGAATGCAGGCATTCTATCAATTATTATCACTACATCAGAATTTTGCGATACATCCAAAAACTTGAAACCATGTAAACCTGCAATATACAATTAGTAGGGATGTAACTACAAAATCATATGCATCGTGGCTTAAGTTAATCAGTGCAAGTGTCTTATACTGTCAAAATATTATTAAAGTTAACACAAATCACAATGTACTATCAAAAGAAAAGTGCAATTAAAATATCAACATTCTCTTCCCCAATATTAAGTAAAACGTGGGAAGTAGTTGAAACTACACTCTGTTTAAGTAATGCATCTTTCTAACTGCCATCACCGTTCCAAAGCGCCCCATCTTTCAAGGATCCAAGCCTATTTTTTTCAACATAAGGACTGCAGGATGCAGTCACTTTCATACAAAGCTGCATTGTAAGGAGAGTGGCTTCTTTCTTCACAGGATTCCACTGCACGCAAAAGACTCCATACGAATACAAACGGAGGCTTTCCCGAAGAAGAGAACAAAGAAACCGAAAGCCGCACGACTGGCAGGGCGCGGTAAATTGGAAATAGAGTAATACATTTTTTCAAGAATTTTCGCCCACCTCAAGACTCCTCGCCGTCTTTTCAGACGAACACATTTAAGTACAGATGCTTTGATGCTCTGAAGGAAAATGATGGGGCCTTCCCCGCGTCCAGGACAAACAGGGTTGCTAGACGCCCGAGGTTTCAGAGATATGTAGGGAAGTAGGCTGGAAGGGAGAGCGCAGCAGCGGAGAGGGGAGGCAAAGGAAAAGCACAGATGGAGGCATCTGGAAGTGGAACTCGGGGATTTAAAGAAGAGAAATGGAGTGGAGATGGACGGGTAATTGGATGGGCAGTGTAGGTTAGAAGGAAGTGCAAGAGGAACGCGGAAGGGCCCGCTTGGGCGTTGGTGTGGAACAAGCGGAGTGGGGAATTTGGTTTCAGAAGGTGCGATAGCGCAGAAGACGTGACTGGGTGGTCATGGTAGGAAATGATGGATGAGGTGGAAGTGCGTATCAGAGAAGGCGGGGGCAGAGCGCAGAGTAAGGAAAACAGTAGGTAAGGCATGGGCGATGGCTACAATTGTGAAACGTTGTTAATGAGGAAGGGGGAAGGGTATCGTAAGTGGCGGGGACTTGAAATTTCGTGTTCTAGTAGTGGAGATGATGACAATCTGGGACGTGTCAGGCGAGTAAGAAGGGAGCGCCAGGCACGGAGCGCTTACGGAAGGCCAGCGGGCAGGAATGATGCCTAAGACAGAAACAAGAGGGTGATAGAGGAAGACAAGCACATAGTGTAGGAAAGAGGGAGATAAGAAAGTGACAGAAACAAGAAGAGAGATAACAGATAGAGAACAAAAAAGAGAAAATAAGCAAGCGATACTACAGGAGAGGGAGAGGAGAATGACACAGGAAAAAGAGAGTGGGAAAGTAACAAAAAACAAAAGAGACAGATATAAAGGAACTGATTAGAAGAGGGAAGTTTTAAATCGGGTAATCAGAAGAGCTGGGAAAATGAGAAATTGGAAAGTGGAGGAACCAGAGGAAGGAGGGACGTGAAGGACGTGGGACGTGGAAGAACGGGACGTGGAAGAGACGGGCCGCTGGAAGGAACGGGACGTGGAAGGGACGGGAAGTGGGAGGAGGGACGTGGAAGGACGGGACGTGGAAGGGGCGGGACGTGGAAGGGGCGGGACGTGGAAGGGCGGGACGTGGAAGGGGCGGCGACCGTGGGAGGGCGGGACGTGGAAAGGGCGGGAAACGTGGGAAGGAGCGGGACGTAGGGAAGGGGGACGTGGACAGGGCGGGACGTGGAAAGGGCGGGACGCTTGGAAGGGGCGGGAGCGTGGAAGGGCGGGACGTTGGAGGGGCGAGACGTGGAGGGGCGGACGTGGAGGGGTCCGGACGTTGGAGGGGCGGGAACGTGGAGAGGGCGGGACGTGGAGGGCGGGACGTGTAGGGGCGGGACGTGGAGGAGCGGGGGACGTGGAGGAGCGGGGGACGATGGAGGAGCGGGGGACGTGGAGGAGGCGGGGACGTTGGAGGAGCAGGGACGTGGTAGTGACGCGGGGAGACGTGGGAGGAGCGAAGGGGAGTGGAAGGGGCGTGGGACAGTGAAGGAGCGGGGGACGTGGGGAGCGGGGGACGTGGAGGAAGCGGGGGGACGATGGAGGAGCGGGGACGATGGAGGGGCGGGGGACCGTGAGAGGGGCGGGGGACAGTAGGGAGGAGCAGCGGAGGGACGTGGAGGGGCGGGGGACGTAGAGGGAGGGGTGGAGACGTAGGAGGGGCGGGGAACGAGTGGAAGGGGCGGGGGACGTGGAAGGGAGCGGGGGACGTTGGAGGAGGCGGGGGAACGTAGGAGGGGCACGGGGGACAGTGAGGGGCCGGGGACGTGGAGCGGAGCGGGGGACGTGGAGGGGGACGGGGGACAGTGGAGGGCGGGGGGCACGTGGAGGGGCGGGGACGTGGAGAGGGGCGGGGGGACGTATTGGAGCGGGGGAGTGGAGGGCTGGACGTGAAGGGGCGGGGGGAACGTGGGGGCGGGGGACGTGGAAGGGGCGGGGTGTTCGTGAGGGGCGGGGGACGATAGTGGAGGGGCGGGGACGTGGAGGGGCGGGGGAACGTGGAGGAGCTGGAGTAACGTGGAGGGGCGGGGGAATAGAGCAGAGAGCGGGGGACGGGTGGAGGGACGTAGGGACGTGGAGGGACGCGGGGGAGAGTGGTCATGGGGCGAGGGGAGTGGGAGGGCGGGGGACAGTGGAGGGGCGGGGGACGTGGAGGGGCGGGGGACGTGGAGGAGGTCGGGGGACGTGGAGGGGGTCGGGGGAAAGCGTGGAGGGGCGGAACGTGGGAGGGGCGGGAGGAACGTGGAGGGAAGCGGGAGGGAGTGGAAGGGGCCGGTGACGTGGAGGGGGCGGAGGGGACTGAGCGGGACGTGGGGACGTGGAGGGACGGGGGACTGTGGAGGGGCGGGGACGTGGGAGGGCGGGGGAGTGAGGGGCAGGGGACGTGGAGGGGCGGGGACTGGGAGGGGCGGGGGACGTGGAGGGGCGGGGACGTAGAGGGGCGGGTGGGGACGTGGAGGGGCGGGGGACAGTGGAGGGGCGGAAGGGCACGTGGAGGGGCGGGGACGTAGGAGGGGCGGGGGACGCTGGAAGGAGCGGGGGACGTGGAGGGCGGGGGGACGTGGGGGGCGGGGGACGTGGAGGGGCGGAGGACGTGGAGGGGCGGGGGCGTGAGAGGGGCGGGGGCATGAATGATGGCGGGGGAAAAGGGTGTGGCGGAGACCATGCAAGAGAGGCGTGGTATTGGTAGGTACTCCTATACGGAAAGGACGGAAGGGAGAGAGGCCCAGGCATGCGATCGAAGGTGAGGCGGGCCGCAGCGGTACCGCGCCGTGAGAAGGCGCCGAGGTGGGGGAGGGGGAGAGCGGGGGGCGAACACGGAGCTAACTCTTACAATAGGGAGGGGCAGGGCGAGGGACGTATCGCGGCATCACCTTTCATGTGCGGCGCCGCTGCTCCTCCCAGCGGTGCTCTTCTGCCGCCGAATGTTATCACGAGCGGGTTAAGAAAGGGCTTTGGCGTTCTCTGTTGACCATTAGCCGAGAATGCCGACAGGCGGCGGTAAGCTGCTGTGAGACGCTGCGGCTACAAAGGAACGCGCTGAGGCGCCGCGTCCGCCGCAGCCACAGCTCTCCGTGCCCCGCGCTGGACGCGGCGGCCCGCCGTTGCCTGGGAGACGGCGGCGCCTCGCTCGTCCTCGGGGCAGTAAGGGGGAGTGGGGGCGGAGAGGGGGAGAGAGAACGAAAGCGGATAGGACCTGGCTAGGGTTGTGGTGATGGGCGGAGTGGGGCGGGCGGGCACTGGTGCACCGGCGGAGCCGCAGAGGAGGTTGGCGGATCAAGGCGAGGCAAGTGGCAGGGGGTGGAAACGGTGCGGGTGAGGGAGGTACGCTTATTTCGAAGTGCGACGGGGTTCGGGGCGGGTACGGGAGGAGGTCTGCGGGTAGGGCCTGAGGTGACAGCGCATGGGCGGAACGGACATAACGGGAAGAAACAGGAGACTAGAGTAGCGTTCCGGCGAGGTTGGGATGCAGACCGCGACGAGACTGCTAATAGTTTACTTGTCGAGACGAGACCGGGTTGGATAGGATAGAAACGGGGCAGGACGAAGCGGTAGGAGATCGGGACAGGGATAGGAGCGGGCAGGAGACGGGTAGGGTCGGCGGACAGGGATAGGACGGGACGAAACGGTTAGGTCGGACAGGATAAGGACGCGTCAGCGAACGGGACGGGTCGGGTCAGAGCGGGAATTGAGACCAGGCGGGGAGGGGTGGGTCGGGATGGACGGTGCTGGCCCGATTGGGTTCGTCCCGGGGTGATGGCGAATGCGGGGCGTGGAGAGCCGAGACACGGTGGCGGGGGGCGAGGCGAGAATGCGTCGAGCAAACGGCGTATGGGGTTTCGTTAGGGAGACCGTGATCGGGATGGAAAGAGTGTGGGGGAAGCGGGCGGATCGACGGGGCGGTCCCGCGCGGACGAAAACGTTCGGGCGGATATCTAAGGCCTTGCGCTCGTTGACCGAACCCTCGTGCCTCCACTACTTGCCGTAACGCCGGCGAGATCTTGCTAAGCAGAGACTCCTCTACCTGCCAATCCACCAGAGGTGATGAAGTCTCGCTCCGTAGGAGTGGAAAAAATAACGCGCGAATTGAATGTGTTTCCAATCTCTCTTGCTTCTGGAACGAATGTTTACGGCTTCCCAAATTGCCTGGACCACATATTTCTGGTGAAATACTATCGTCAAATAAGACGAAGGAATAAACTTCTTAATATAAGCACCTTCATCGAGAGTATATCAAGAGATATATTTCTCAATATTCAAACAACATTATCGATGCCTGCCACCAAAGGCTCCTGAACAATTTGAAGCACGGCGAAGAGGTTCCCAAAAAAATTTCATGTGGCGTGTACGTACGCAATTTCTTTGAATAACGATATGCTTTATGAAATTTGAACCATTAACAAATCCCCGTTAAGAAATCATTATTTGTTGGTGAGAAAAACAAAATATAAATGGTTCTAAAAATACAATTAAAGAAGAGTTAACGATGAACGTGCGAAACTTTACAACATGAATAATGGCCTATTATATGCCGCCTTCTGCGTTTAATAACATTATTTCAGAATTGTCGGCTGAAATATAGCTGAATATTAACACAGGGTGAGAAAGGTCAGAACAGCACTTGCCAGTTACAATCTTCAGATATCTTCCGCTCCTGCTCAAATCCAGAATTGCATGTAAATTTCCGATCTGAAATGACCCGGACACTTGTAAATAGCAGAAATATGTGAGTACTTTAACAATTCTAAGAAGAAATACAATAATCATGAAGTTATGTCATTCTAATAAGATTTCTTACATCCAATATGTTGATTTGTGCCATTTAGACACTTGGATATGACAAGATCGTTTCGAATTAATTTTCCATTTACCTCGCGAAAAGTTTCGTTACCCTATTATTTAGCCTATTCCGTCCCCGCCATACGGGTAGTGACTTTTGCAGTGATGCCTGTTTGTGCGCTCCGAAATGCAAGCACGGAGTTTGTTCAATTTGTAGCAGAAACCAGAACAGAATCTTGACACTTAACCTTAACTTTTTCCTCTAACATTACCCAATTCTAAAACTTTGTCATTCCAAGATTGTCGATTTATTGCCATGACATGATATTTATTATCCTAGCGTCTAAGTCTAAACATTCGTTACATCAGAATAGTTACGAAGGTAATGTATACTACAATAAATTCCAACATTCCCCTTATGGTTGTGATCTGTAGTTTATATTATAAAAAAATTATAAAAATAAAATAGATCAAAAAAAATCAAAATTAAAAAATAAAATAAAAAAAAAATTTAAAATTAAAAAAAAAAAAAAAAAAAAATAAAAAAATAAATTAATAAAAAAAATAAAAATAATAAAATAATATAAAAAAAAATAAAAAAAAAAAAAAAAAATAATAAAAAAAAAAAAAAAAAAAATAAAAAAATAAAAAAAAAAATAAAAAAAAAAAAAAATATAAATAAAAAAAAAAAAAAAAAAAAAAATAAAAAAAAAAAATAAAAAAAAAATAAATAAATAAAAAATTTAAAAAAAAAAAATAAGAGGGAATGATTAATTACAGGATATAGTTAGATAAATGATAATGGGGTAAAAACGTTAGCAATGGTGGAAAGACAGTATTCGATTAAAGAAAACTAAAAACGTGTTATTACTAGGTAATATTATTACCCAAATTACAAACAGGCCAATATATATACTGCGCTAGTTCGTGAAGTATTTACCCTGACCAACTATTCTCTGGACGTCAGCTTCAGAGGCGAAGTCGTTCTGTAGATAATTATTATTCAACTTCCTTCTCAACCATTTGTTAAATTCCTAGAGCTATCACTATTGCACAATTTTTGCTTGATGTTTTGTATAAGAGTGGTAGTACCGTTACTCAATTGTTTTTATTGTGGGCTTTTAGATGGTAGTTAAGACCGAAATCATTTGTATCGTACTACCGATTTTACGTAGTCTCTTTGAAAATGAAACTCTAAATGGGTCATTGTACTTCTGAATTCGGAAGTTATAAAAAATAGCAGAAAAAATAATTTAAATTTTTCATCACATTGCTTCGTATATTTGGTGTGTGTAATAGATCAGTACCAGTTTAATCTTACCACAGCGTCAATTTTCAACATTACGTGGGTATGTTGTAATTTGGAAAATTCATGGGACTGAATTAAAGGTAATAGTACTTCATGAAAAAGTTTTTATCAGGTTGTAGCTTACTGTGTTAATATCTAACACATTTCAAAACGAGCGAAGTAAGTGTATGAATGCAATGAAAGCGCATTATATACAAATTGCGGTACGCTGGTTTTTTGTGATAACGCATTAAAATTACAAAAGAAACAATTTCCAATTTGATAAAATCATTTTTCTTCTGACTCTCGGGTACTTGGTGATCTGGGGAGGAAATGGTTGATCGCCTAATCCTTTACGCTCTCCCCTACCCCGAATTTTTCGCCTGGCGATTCGCTGATAAATGTTTATAGATACATCATCATATCGTGCGTAATTGCTAATACGTCAGTAATTTATACCATAAAAATGCCATTGATGAATTATTTTTGTTACAGAAAGCGTTGTTTATATATGCTAACAAGATTGAGAGTGTTTGTTAGATCTTATAACAACTTAAATTACCTTCCAAGAAGCTAAGAAATCACACTATTGAAAATCAATTAGCAAAGCTAACAAAAACAGATAGGCATGTTACAATCTCTTATCCATGCAATGAAAAAATTTTATTTACTTCTCTGAAAAATGAAGATATCGTACTAATATTCATGATTCAATGATTTTCCACGCATATTTGGAATGTCATTATTTAGCTGAATTGAACTGATACAACTGGCAACAATTTCATCTCATGAAGTTGCACAACCATATGTCACGTGAATGTAAAGAGAACTCAACAAGTGAGTTGTTGAGAGGTTGCGGCCACAGCCAGACCACATCGGTCCAGCACGCGTGAACCACCCCATCGACCGACAGGCCCTCCACCCGACAGCGGGCGCCCGCGCCAGCCTCCCTTTCACAGCGGCCTAACCTTGTCCGCTGCCGACCACCGGCCCCGGCCCCGCTCCCGCTCCAACTCCGCACACCTCCCGTCCCCCCGCCCCTACACGAGCGCCTCCCACCTCTACACTTCCCGACCCACGCATCGCCCACAATCACCTCCCGCCTCCCGCCGCCCCGACCTGCGCCCCACTGACAAGCGTCCCCGCCTGCCTCGCCCCGGCCCTACATAAAGGGTGTCCGTCCTTTCATGGCTCTACCCACCCCGACTCATACTACCGCCCTCCGGCCTGTCACGTCCCATCAAGCCCCCCGTCCCCAGACAACCGCAGTGTCCTCCTTTACACTATTCCCACCTCACACTCGCGACACCGACCCCGCCGCCTCCACACCGACCCACCCCGCCGCCCTACATAAAGAGTTTGCTTTCTGTCTTCTCTCTACTCCAGTCGACCCACTCAACACGTACCCCCGGCACCTCGGCGCCTGCCCCCGTCCCTGCGCAACGTTCCTTCAACACCCCACATGCCACACACATGCAGTTGTCCTCCTTTCACTTTTCCACCTTCCACTCCTGGACATCCGACCCTGCCTCCTCACTCCGACCGCCACCGCCGCACCTACATAAAAGTTGGTCTTCTTTCTACCTTACCCTCACTCGCGCTCCGTTCCCGTCACTCACACGTTAACCGCCCCCTCACGCCGCCTCTACCGGCCTTGCCCACGATTCCATCAACCACACCAATCCCACACATGCAGGTGTCCTCCTTTCACTATTATCCCGGCCTCCCCCCGACACCAACCTGCGCCGACGTCACCTCTGCCCTACATAAGCAGGTGTCCCCATTCCCAGTCCCCACGCCTTACCCTCCACGTCCACATCTACCACCATGCACAAACTCGCCCTGCCCCAAATTTCACCCCACCCCGATTACCCACTACCCAATTCCATTCCCCCTTCCCGGCTCTGCTCTCCCTCGATTCGCCCCCGCCGCCCATCGCCCCCGCTCATGCAATTAACCGCTCGCCACTTCCCACGCACTACCAATGCCCGCCCTGGCTGTTCTCCGCCTGCCCCCGTCGCCCTCACTGCCTCCTCTACCCCTTGGTCGTCCTCTGCCTCGCCAAACGCCACGCCACGCTGCTCACGCCTCCCTCCATCGGCCGGCCGCCGCGCGCAATTTAACGCGGCGCGCCACCGCCCCCGCACCGCCCCCGCCCTCGCGTGGGAGCGGCACTCTTATTTCGTTCGCGTCGGGCGGCGGTGGGGGTCAGGCGGAGCGACAGCGCGGAATGAACCCAACGCCGCACCAGCCTGCGCCGCGTGTCGCCGCTAGAAGTGCTGAACGGAGGCGGCGCAGCAAGCGCTCGCCGGCAGGTGGCTGAGTCCAGTGCATCCGGTCTGCTCATGCGCCGTCTGACCGCTTTATGACTTCCCCTTCCGCATCCGAGGTGATTTCGATGAGTGTTGCTTCGTTACGGGGACGCGGGAGCAGGTGAGGTAGTTTTGGCGTACTTGAGACACTCTCTTAAGGGCAGGTCAAGCGAACCGTTGGGAACGCTTAATTATTCCTACAAAATTGTATCCAGTATAGTTTTTAAGTAGAGAAATAATATTAAAATCATTAATAATAATGTCCATATAATTCCAGCATTAACTGTTGTAATTGAAGTATGAGCAATGAAAACAGGATTGGAATATTTAATAATTTTGCTCTCCGGTTAATTGGTTTTACTTGTAGGCGTCGTAATAGCAGCAAAACCCAAACCTCTATATATAAAAGAACTTTACACTGAAAGGAGTATGAGGATCTTTCCTTGATATTCGAAAAGGTACTTTTTCTAATATTACTTTTTTTTATTATTTTTTTTACAAAGAAACCTCGCTCTTTAGGTAACTAGAAATTTGTCTCCTTTATCTGGTGAAATTAATCGCGGAGTAATCAGAAATTCCACACCTGACCAACGACCCGCGGTCAGAGTTAAAATGGATAAACTCGATGGTGGGTTGTCTCCACGTTACGTAGTTGCTACTATCGGATGGGCGATACTCTAACAAGATCTCGCGCGCGTCCGCGCCACAACTTACAGATAGATATTGGACGTGCGTAGGAGAAAGATGGAAGATAAGCGGCACACGAGTGTATGTATACGACTGCTGACGCGGTCGTTGGTCACGTGGTGAATTCTGATAACGACCTCATCCCGTCAAGCATTAATGAATCAGGAATGGTCAGGTATAAGCACTCTAGTTATGTGTGTATCTCGCTCACACGACGTAAATAGATCTACGAGATAATAAATAAAAAGTACATAGAGTATTGACTGCTATAGAGGGACGATCCGAAACGTTCTTTCAGGTAAAGTAGCGTCACTTCACTCACTCACTAGGATGCTTGCTCTCGCGCCTCTCTGTAGTAAGATAGACAGAGTTATTACGAGAGTTCACGAAGAAGGAGAGATTATTATTCCCATCTGTTTTTGGGATTGGTGTAGTACTTAATGGAGAGCATAGTGCTCACGCATGCAATGTGCAGACTCACCTCACTCAGTATCAGTATGTATATAGTAAAGATAGATATACTTGGATGTAATCAGTCATAAGCTTTTGTAGATCAATAACGTCGAACTCGCTTGACCGCTGCGCTTAAGAGAGTGTCTCAAGTACGCCAAAAACTACCTCCCTGCCTCCGCGTCCCCGTACGAGCAACACTCCATCGGAAATCACCTCGTGCGGAAAAGGGGAAGGTCCATAAAGGCGGTCAGCGCGCATGAGCAGCCGAGCACTGGACTCCAGCACCTCCCGGCGAGCGCTGGCGCACCGCCTCCGTCGCACTTCTAGCGCGAACACCGCGGCGGCCGGTGGCGCGTTGGTTCATCCGCGCTGTCGCCTCCGCCGCCCCACCGCCGCGCGACGCGACGAAATACGAGCGCCCACCGCGAAGGGCGGGGGGGGCGGGGGCGGTGGGCGCGCCGGTTAATTGCGGCGCGGCCGCGATGACACAACAACCAGAGAGGGCGTAGAGCAGCGAGGTGGCGTGGCGTTGGCGAGGCAGAGGACGACCAAGGGTAAGGAGCAGTGAGGGGAACGGGGGCCAGGCGGAGAACAGCCAAGGCGGGATTGTAGTGCGGTGGGAAGTGGGCGAGCGGTTAATTGCATGAGGCGGGGGCGATGGCGGGGCGAATCGAGGTAGAGCAGAGCCGGGAAGTGGGGAATGGAAATGGGTAGTGGGTAAATGCGGGTGGGGTGAAATTGGGCGGGCGAGTTTTGTGCGGTAGGTGGAGTGTGGGTTGGACGGGGTAAGGTGGGGAACTGGTGAAATGGGGCAGCACGCTTATGTAGGGGCAGGGTGACGTGCGGCCAGGGTTGGTGTCGGGGGTGGAGGCGGGACAAATAGTGAAAGGAGGACACTTGGCAATGTGTGGGATTGGGTGTGATGGAAGCGTGGCAGGCGCGGAGGAGGCCGCGGGAGGGCGGTACGTGCTGAAGTGAGCGGGAGCGGAGCGGAGTGGGTAGATGGCAGAAAGAAGCACACTCTTTATGTAGAGTGCGGGGTGGGCGTCGGAAGTGGAGGCAGGCGGGGGGTCGGTGTCAGGAGTGGAGTGGGAAATAGTGAAAGGAGGACACTGGCAGTGTGGAGTGGGGTGTTGATCCGCGCAACCGTCGAGCAGGCCGGGAAGCCGCGGAGGGCGGTAGCGTGGTTGAGATGGGCGGGACGGCAAGCGGAGTGGTAGAGCAGAAAGAAGCAAAACTCTTTATGTCAAGGGGCGGTGGGCGTCGAGTGGAGGCAGGCGGGGTCGGTGTCGGAGTGGAGGTGGGAAATAGTGAAAGAGGACACTGGCGTGTGTGGGGACGGGGGGATGGACGTGACCAGGCCGGGGGAGGGCGGTAGTATGACGGGGTGGGTAGAGGCAGTAAAAGGATGGGACACCTTTATGTAAAGGGCGGGGCGGGAGGCAGGCGGGACGTGTCAGGGCGCGGTGGGGTGGGGCGGAGAGGCGGGAGGTGATTGTGGGCGCTGCGGGTCGGGAGAGATAGAAGGTGGTAGGCGCTCTGTGTAGGGGGCGGGTGACTGGAGGTGTGCG